>JAIPRK010000058.1:62629-257629 GCA_025469195.1 Chaitophorus viminalis | reverse complement strand
ATATATATTATATATATATTATATATTATATTTATATTATATTACAATAATAATTATTTTAAATTAAGAGGAAAATCAATTGGACTATAGTGAATAATACGAGGATAGGGTATGGAAACACGGCAACAGATGTTTTAATACTATTGTTGATAATTTATTTACCTTGAATGAATAACTATGTTCTTAAACAGTTGTTTTTGCATTTATCGTTATTCAATGTAACCATTATATTATTATACAACGTCAACGCAGTTTACAACGAACCTCGTCCAATATCGAGCGACGTGAAATTAGGTTTGAAAAAAAAAGCCAAACGTCTTGTGCGAAAACGATTCATTGGCATTACAATAAATTTACAAACGTCGAACGCGCGGTCTCGATATATTATTGTTCGCATTGCTCGCGAGACGGATCACCGTGATTTCGTTTGTGTATATAAGTATATATTATAGAAAACATATTACGTTATAAAACGTGTACAAAATAGCGAGAGTAAAAAATTAATGTTTGGCGCCCGTGCTTATTCCGTAAATACGATGTAGGTATTATATTATGCATTATATAAGTTTACGCGAACGACGGATTACAAATTTTTGCCAATCAATAAGCCCGCAAAAATCTGCGTGGCGATAAAAAAAAAAAAAAAAAATGTACAAAATATACCTACGACCGAGAGTGAAGAAAAAAAAACGCAATAAGTAATATGGCTATCGGTGACGTGATTAATGAGCGAATCGAAAGCGCCGCCGCCACGGACATCGCGGCGCGCGCACTCGCGATCCTTACGTAGCTATAATTTTTTCACTTTTTTTTTTCCGCCCTTAAATCGACGTGCAGATTTATCGGCTCACCGTGCGCCTCGACAAGTCTACTCGTCAACGGTGGTAATAATAATAACGATCCACGACAACGTGGCCGTTCGCTGCAGTAATAACGATCCGTCTCTACGTATATAATATATAGGTACATATTAATATAATGTACACAAGGTCTTCCGAGGAAAATTGGAAAATCACTCTCACAGAAGTAGATTAACGTATATTCTCATAGTTTTTTTTATATATATATATATATATTTACCGGTAACTTGTATAATATACGCCGTTAAGAGTCTCGAGATCAAATATCATGGTTGAAAATTAACGTCCGTAAGATGTCCGTTTGTGTGAAAAATATTGCGTCTCGTCCGACGACAACAGTTGTCAACAGAACCAGAGTCGTCAGTGTTATTTATGTATCTCTTATCCGTTATTTTTTCACCAAGTTGCGGTAGCTTGCAAACACAATAAGCGGCTTCAGGTCTTGTACGGTTTACACTTGCGAGATGTTCAAAATTAAATGTTGACTAAATTTTAGTTCTATTTCAGAAACGTAGGTATTGCACGTACAAATGGACACCGTCCTGCGAACGCTAATTACTTTAATTTTTAAGACATGATGCGTTTTTAACTTCTGAAATCTTAATTGCACAATAATACACAATAGAGTATAGTAGTAATGACGTCACGATAACCTAATCACGTATTGATAAAAGCGCCTGGTTCCAAACAATACGATTTTCATATAAGAACTGTATGCACTATGTTGTTTTAATGTAAAGTTACATAGTTACTTACAAGGAAACTACACTTCTCACTACGATCTAAGTACCTTTATCGTGTTTCTCGTACAAATAATACGATATATTGTTTTAATTTTATCATTTAGGCAACTCTAAGTCTGATTAAAATCATATATTCCTTAAAATTGAAAAAAGATCGTTTGGAACCAAGAGCCTTATCTTTGATCTTTGATGATAATGAGCCGTGATGTCACACTACTCTATTGGATACTGCAGTTTACCATTATAGTGGTGGTAACATTTTGTAATAACATTTTTTTTTTCTTTTCCTTGAGAATTATTTCAAATTGTCTTTTTTCCTCGTGTTTTCTTCGTGTACATCTAAGTCTTAGATTTTAAGAGAAATATATTACGAATAACCTTACCTTTCGAATCATCGGTAGGTATACATTCGGGGTAATATGGCCGCTAATCAAGCGCAGGCGGAAGGGACCGACTTACAGTAGCAAGCACAGCGCAGTTGTTCGGAACAAAGGCCAAAGGGGGAAAAAAATAATGAAAAGTTCTGGTCCAAATTTCCTTTTTTCCCTACCTTTCTTACCTCCTTTCTACCCACCGTTCATTCAACAGTCCGTTTCGAGTTAATTACATCAGAGTGACAATAAAATGAAACGAGCGGTCAAACCGAGATAAAATAAAACTGTACCTATTGTATACACATATTTACGTGTATCAAAATATATTATGTACAACACGAACGTTCCATGAAAAAAAAATTAATTATACAGCGCGATTCCGTGTACACAGCGTTCGGTGGTAATCGTAGAATGCCAAAAACGACGACAATGTTGTACTGTACGCACTACGTGTAAACGCTAAAGTCCTGGCCACGAATGGAGTTAAGAGAAGTCTTAATAGTTTAAATCATGCAGCGAGCCTGTTATCCACGATAAACGTAAATCGATTGGTTATTTTTCTCTCTCGTCCTCTACTTCCCCCTTCCCCATTCTTACCAATATCTTTCTTATACCTTTTATCTTTCTTTATTTATTTCTCTCTTTGTGTAGGTATCATATTTTCGTCGAGCTAATGTTCCGTGGGTTTTTGAAATTAATTTACGACTCCACGAACCAACATCATACCCATTATACACATGCGTGCTCTCCGTGGAGTTCGATCCTTTGATCAGGCTATTTCTTAACCGTAACCGAAAATAGTTGAACATAATGATAATAGTAATAACAGTAATAAAAATAATAATAATAGTAATAATGATAGTAATAATAATAATAATAATAATAATAATAATAATAATAATAATAATAATAATAATAATAATAGTAATATCGCACGGGTGCATCGATTGAATACTTGAAATTGTTAGCTCCTGTCACGCGTCCACATCATTCCTCCGTCGTGGCTGGTTTGCGACTTTATCCCTTCATGGAAGATATATGGTCTTCGAAAGAACAATTTCAATAACACCCTACTACGTCGGATATGTATTACCGTTTTAATATGAAATAATATAAATGATTATAATATACTGGCGTAATACGTGCTTCGTTATTTTATTGGGTAGGTACCGCGCTATAATGTAAAGGTACTCCTCGTTACTATAATTTAATATTATATGCTTATGACTTATGATCGTGAATATGATATAATAATATAATTGTAATGAATATGAAACATTAAGCCGAACAGCGACCAGAGAAAATTCTTACACAATTAATATCGTTTTAGAAAACATGGTTTCTTTTGGCATGACATTTTTTTTTTCGAATGTCACTCATTCGTATTGTATCAAGTCTAAAACTTTATGATGATAAAGAATTAATTGAAAAACATAACAAATTCCAACAGCTAATTTTTAGAATGGTAACAAATTATCATTGAATCCGGTCTTTTATGTATTTTTTTCACCATCATCATACGTATACAACTAACCTATATTATAATATTGTGCCCCAAAATATTATTCATTTCGGGAAAAGAAAACTATATTTCAGGACAAGCGAAGATATTTTCAGTGATCGAAAACTATTTTAAATCTTAATGCTTTCAAGAATATTTTGTTCAGAACAGAAATCAAATAGACAATAATTTATTTCACGAACAAAGGGTGGGGTGTGCCATTGAACATAAACCATAAGAAGAAAGTTTAGTACAAAAATACCATTGCACTACGCCACTATGGCGATCGATGTGACGATATCGAAAAAATCAAAACGTTATCAATACGTTTGGTAAAAGAAAAAGCAATTTACTATTTTTATGTACACCAAGCCGTATGGAAAATTTAAACGGATCATTTTCATTAATCAATAATTTTATTTAATATAATACACACGAAATGTAACGTTTATCATATTGATGTGCCTAAGTGGCAGATATAAAAACTAAAGACCAATGCGTCATATCCACGTCTCACAATCTGATGTAACATCAATATAATATATTATATTAGAATAAAATATCTGCTGCTGCTGAAACAATATTGGTTGTACACTAGTAATATAATTTCTATGGAACACAACCAAAATGACTATATAATATACAGTATACACATCATTATTATATTGTGTAGTATTATCGTCTTTGGACTAATACTGACTAATGTGTCGATTTATAAAGCACCGACGGTAAACATAAGCGCAATTTGTGTGGACCTATTGAGGCGGCTTAGCTCACCAACATCCAAATTAGCCCCCTTTTCAATTGACACTATACAGTTAAAATGAAAAACAAAACTGTTAATAGCTATCTATTTAAAATAATAATTGTATAATAACATTTAAATCTGAACGTATAAAATAAATTCCGTTTTCAAAATTGATCAGGATTATATTTATAATACAACAAATATCACATACCTAATCACATTAAATGTTTAAATTAAAATGAAAAAAACGTAAATTATAAAGTTGTATTAAGATGGTTTTTGTTAATTTAATAGTTTGTTGTGTTATTTTTTTAACGAAGGCCAAAAGGTATTTATTGATATTGTGTTTAAAAAAATTTAGCCCTTCAATTAAAAATCTCAAATTGTGCCTATACGTATAAGAACCACCTAATTGCGCGAATGAATCTGAGCCGATAATACTTACACAGGTAAGTACATATTAGGTACACTAGGTGGCAATATTGAGCTAAACAGTTCCCACCCGAGATTCTAGTTTCTAATCGGTAAGGAAAAAAAATAGTAGTTGGTACACACTCCATTTCAGAACCAATAATGCGTATATAGGTAGATAACACGCCTCGTTGATAATATCTCGGGAACGACACGTTTCGAAAATTACCATTCAAATTATTAGAACACCAACGTTGGTCTGTGGACCGTTCATACTTATTTTTCGTAAAATTACATTCTAAATAATGTATTAATATATTATGTTGTGATGGAAAAATAACTGATATCAGTATATTATAGGTGTAGTATAATAAATATATATTCTTTAGGTAGATGTATTTGTATTGGATGTGTGTTGTTTGATCATATCTGTTATATTATTATTTTATGATTTCAAACGACAACATTTTTTTATAACTCTGGTATTATATATCTTATATTCATATGTAGTTTAAAAAGAAGGAGAAATAAATCCGAATGCATGATATTTTACAGGAGGCCACGGCCGCGGCAGATGAATTATTTCATCAAAAACACAAGCAGAAGTAGATCGGATAAAATAACATCATATTAAACTTATTCAATTCCATATATTTTTATTTTATTAGTTGACCTTGCAGTTTTAAAAAATGACTGAAAAAAAATAGTACTCGATGCTTTGTGTCTACTACGCATACCTTCTAGTTCCTACTGTATAAAGGAATTCAGTATTTGAATAAATATTGTATAGGACTGTGTGAAAAAAAAGGATTTGTATAAAAAAAAACCACCACTACACTGCAGACATTAAATTTTAAATAGTCAATAACGTATTAAAACGAATTATAACATTTAAATTTATTGAAAAGTATAAATAAATTGCGTAAAAATGCTAGCAGATAGTATTGATGGGAATTGAAGTGATAAAAATCGTTTAAAATAATCAACATTTGAGAAGTTATCATGTGTGTGCGAAAATCATACTTTCATATCAATTTGGCGCTCATAAATTATTGATTAGAATGTTCAGTGCTCTTTATGATCTTTCAGCACTCGTGGGTTGTAAGCCATGATTTTCTTTCTCTGTCTATCACGCGCGTAACATAGGAATTTAGAAGTTTTCTATTTCCAACGTATCGATTGATCAATTAATGCGATAAGAATTTTGAAAAATGATTTGAACTTTTCGTTAAGCCTATTGTAGATCGACTTTCTTACATTTTTCATATTTTGTACCTAACATACCCAAAAATGAACTATTGTTGATTTTTATGTTTCCAATTTGTTTAATTATATTTTGTGAAATTTTCGGGGACAAAATCAAAAAAGTGATAAAGTCGATCTAAAGTTGATTTAACGATGAATTTAAATCAGTTTTCAAAGTTCTTGTTGTATTAATTGATCGATCGGTACGTTTGAATTAAAAACGTCTAAACTTCTATGTTGCGCATATGATAGACAGAGACAAAAAATCATGGATGCAATCCTCTAAGAATTTATTAAACTTCCGCCAATCAAGGTATAGATCAAATGTAAGTTTTTTAATGCATCCTTTGTGTGGTAATTTATGTATGATCAGAAATCATTTATACGTGCATGTACTTTCCGTCACTCGATACGCATCTCAATTCAATCATAGATACTTGCTGTGTATCAAAGTATTATGTCACATTTAAAAATACCTACAAAAAGTCGTCTGAAAACCGACCAAATCGAAGTGATTCGACCGTTTGGCTGAATATTATCATAATATATTATGTAAAAAGACATCGGGAACTAAAATAAATCACAAATATGAATAGTCCGTAAAATACATATGGACATGGGTTTCTTTTCATTGTTGAGCTAAAGTTTTATTTAAAAAGTAAGGAAAATTCCACTTTGATCCAACCCGGTAAATACTAAAATATCATTTTACCGGTAGCCGCGGTGTGGTCGTAGCTAAAGTCATAACGTATATAAATCTAAGCCCCGCGCGTCGCGGCTCGAACTTATCAGGTCTTTCCAGACACATCCGAAGACGACGTAGTTAGTCGTTTCCTACGCACCACCGCGCGGCCGTTGCGTGTGCCGCTAGCGTGATAAAATCTCAGATCGTTCTTGTCACCTGCAGTATGCGTATATATATACAGTGGCGTACGTAGAAGTACGGTTTTATGGTTCTAACCCTTTTCACTTCCAAAATGTCTTTTTATCTTCACTATATTTTTAATTAAGGGCCAAAGCTTTTTTTTTTTTTTTTTTAAATATGATTTTAATTGATTTTAACTGCAATTATTACAAAGACAGACAATATCAGCAATACATAACATTATATTAAAATTAATTTTACAAACAAATTAATCTTAGAAATTTACAATAATGAAAAAGTATTAGACACGATATTGAAACTTATGAAAGAAAAATTGTTTACATTGTCACATCAATATATTATAACATTAAACTTGTCACTGCGGAACCAAAAAAATCCATTGGGTCTGAATACATTTTTTGACTGATTTTAATGTTTCCTAAACTATGAATATCTAGCTGAACTAAAATCCTACTACGTTAGGTACTATGCGTATACAGTGTGAACAGGCATATTATCATTGTACTATGGTAGCCGGGTATAATGCGACGATCGTATTCGTTAAAGATAAAAGTGGAATCCATCAAGTCATCATCGCATCCATGACAGTTTATATGTGCCCCTCCCACCCACAATCCGATAATTTTAATAATATTGTCGTTCCAACGTGCAGAATCGGGCGAAACAGTAATTTAGTAGGTAGGTAATAATATTATTATTATTATTTATTCGACTTTCGCTGAACAAATTCAGGGATTTTCGAAAGTACTCGCAATTCGATAACAATATATAGGTCAGGTACACAGGTAGAATAAGGTACAGTATTCTCAGTATTGTTTTCGCGTTCTAAATGCGTGCGTTGGTAATGATAGTGCGATATAATAATATAATATACCTACTGCAGTAATCGCTATAACGGGGGACGTTTACAATGCTGCTGCATCGGCAAGATTATATTATTATCATCATTCGCAGTCGTATATTATTATAATGTTATAATATTATCACTACAGGGACAAGATCCCATCGACGATGACGGTAATCATAATATTATAACGATATTCTACACGTAGCATATAGTATGTAATTATAATAATGCGTTTTGTTTAATTTAAATGATATTATTATTATTATTATTAAGCTATATTATTTTCGTTGATTATATTTGAAACTTTTCTTACGTGTATATACGTGTGTTCTAAAGACAAAATACGACGAACGAAAATCCGGGTCACGAGACGACAATAATTTCTTACATACATATTGTATATAAAAGACCAGGAATAGGGGAAGGTTCTCATTCAGAACGTCGTCGTCGTGAGCGCGTAAATACCGGTCGACGGTGAATGTAATATATAGTCTTCATAGGTAGGTCGTCAAACGCACACACTCCACGCTTGTCCACCCGTAGCGTATACAACGAAATTAATATATATGTATGTATCTAATATCTGTGTAAATAATATATATGTGGCAGTTTCTCCGTTGACCATCCGACTTTTAGACTTAGACTCATTGTTCGGACGGTTTTCTTTATCTCTCTCTCTCTCTCTCTCTCTCTCTCTCTCTCTCTTTCCATCTCTCCTCCCCTCGATTTCTCTGTCTTTTTGTCAGCCTCTGAACAATATATTAATATTAATATTAATACGTATTACGTTTATTTATGTTCCGATAATAACATTGCCATACGTACGTTTACAATTTATATATAATATTTGTATATATATTATGTTACGGTAAAAGTGCAACTACCGGTAAAACCTGGGATTTACCGGTGTTGGTACTTTTACCGCAACATATATTAATATTATAATATACAATTATTATTTGTGTGCTCATGCCCGGGTATATAGGTTCACAATGATTAAACGTAAAGACAATAGTATGTACTCATCGTTGCAGTGTTTTGTATTCTCTTCGTTATTCGTTTTAAAGAATTTTCGGTGACGTTGTAAACGGTTCTTTCACACAAAGAGAGTTAGGGACTGACTTTAGATACGTAGCAGCTGTCATAACGATTTCTCTCTCTTTATTCTTTTTTTCCTCAACACTGTATAGTATTATGATATAACCACTTCTTTGTCACTAGAAACACCCACGGAGCAGCTTTCTTTTAGTTTGCATTGGCAGGCATACCGGACAACTAACAAGTGCGTACCTAAGACGCACATGATGTATCATAATAATAAACATAAAATGCGAAATCTTTGAAGGAGTTACGTTCGAATTAATATTCACTCGTATCCCTTTGTAAAGTGCATAATAAGTATCAAACAACAAGTATCTAAGAATGGTGTGTGTTTATATTACGAAAGTATACTATAAAATGTAAAATTATTATTTGTTTATCATTATTCCGGACCTCGGAGTCCAGTCATTAACTACGTTTTTCAACAATGGAATGTAAAATAAACCATATTATATACCTATAGAATTAATGTGACGTACAAATGTGGTTTAACATATGCGTGGTGTTACAAACCTGTACGAGCGTGTACGAGCGGCTGTTGAAAAACAAGCACGTTCTGATGTATTTACATTTTTATTTTACATGAAAAAATTTAACATCGATCAGAACGAAAATAGCAAACATTAAGCCTTCGGTCGACTCTATCCCGGTTAACAAACGATAATAACGATTATTATTAAAATGTTGTTCAGCAACTCCTGCCTCGAATAAAATTTATTTATAATACGATGTAAAATCGCATAACTCGAAATACGGTGTTAACGATATAATATTATGTAACCATAGAGTTACCACAAATACTTAAAGCTTACTAATTCTTAAAAGTAAAATTAAAGATTTAAAACTACTAGCTAAATAATATAATCCTTAACCAGGTTTGGTATTTTGTAATTATTTTGAAACATAATATTTTAACATCAAACTGAGGCAGTTCATCCCTAAACACTAAATTTCTAGTTTATAATATGTATACAAAATTTTAATATCAATAAAATATTTGTGATTCAATATCTACATACCATAATTATTACTGTATAATATTACGAGGCATGCCCGTATATCTAATGTGTATAGTATACCTAATAGTATTTTTTGATTTTTGGTAATAATAAAGCTACCAAAGATATAACCAAAAAAAACAATACTTTCTTGTATGAATAGTAATTTGTTTAAAACATAAACGGCACATGTCCACAACCATAAGATCCTTCGATTACCTAGAGTTTTATTATATTTCTTTATGTGAATATAGAAACTTAATGCAATGTGTCATGTCTGATACTAAAATATGTTATATATATAATTTCATGACATACAATTTGTAATTTGATTTGATTTTTTTGCTAACGCATAATATTCTTATCTTTTCTAAAAAATTTTAAAACCAGGAAATGACGTAACTTTTTTGTACTTTGCGATTCATATTATATGTTATAATTTGTAATAGAAGTATAATTATTTTCTTCACCGTGTGTACAACTTATGTTCAATTTCTGTTTTCGCAGTTGGTGGTCGAAATCAATAGCCAAGTGGCTCAGTTTCGGGAACTACTGGTGCACATCGGCACAACTCGAGATTCACCGGAAACGAGAGAAAAAATTCGGAAGTTACGAAGAGGATGCGTGGATACATGCAAACATACAAGTCAATTACTCATTCCTCAGATGAGAGGGTAAGTGCTGCACTTGTGTTCGATCCTTTGTTGATATTTTAATTTATAGATCTATGCGCGTATGGGGGCTGTATAAGGGATTTTATAGATGAATTATGGTTACAAAATAACCATCCTGTTTTGATTTTAAGTATTGTAAAAAATGTATAAAAAGTAATCAACTATCGTGCCGTAAAGCCAATGAATGGGAAATTTCTCAACTTGAAAAGCGCACCCAATACAAGTAACGTCTAATTCCTTATTTTTTTTTTAAAGAATTCTTATTCTATATTTATAATGAGCGAGTTTAACAGTATTCGATTGTCATTTATTCTTTATACGCACGCCACTCGGTTAAAAGAACAAAATATTGCACACGTGTATCATGACATATAGTCGTGGATCTGGATGATGGTCGTTTTATTAATTTATTCGAAGATGTACGTACGGATAAATAACAGTAATTCGTTACGCAGCATTCACATGTTACGAGAACACCCGAGGTTTTTCCGGGACATTATATAATATTATTACTAGTGCGTGTTGTTGATATAATTTCAATTTCGAACCGAATAAAATAAGTTTTTCTCAATACACTATACCTGTACGCGCGCACAAAGTCGTCAGTGCATGGCGATAACAATCGCCAGTGGTCAACAAAAGTGGTTGAATTGGAAAAAAAATAGTAGGGACGGACTACTCTAGGTATAGTTCAACAATTAGCGTTCAAAAGTACATGAATCTAAAATTAACCGGAATAAAATTACGATATAATATGGAGAAAAATGAAGAGTAGTTCCTTCCTCCAGCGCCCCCCCCCCTTAATTCATTCAACCACTGCAGGATAACAATGATTTCAAACGGAAAAGTTTATCTTTCATTTTAGAAAATATTATCACAAATGTTTAGTCGGCAATGTATTTTATGACTCGATAAAATGTATTTCATTGTCCCATAAATTGTTTTTGGTACCTACCATAAATGAATCACAGCGGCAGACACGGTTTCGATAGAAATTCGAAATCCAGAGGTACACCTACCGTAGAAGACCTTAGATTTCAAAGTCCTATACACTCTATTGTGTGCTCACGACAGATAAATAAGATACCGGACTGTATTGGTTAAAGGACTTAAGATATGGATAACGTTAAAATGTTTTTTTTTTTTATATATACGTCTATAATATTATACTGAAAAATGGTCCGCGATGTATGTTTAATTTCAAATCAATCCGATCGGATAAATGCTCTAAAAGTTTTATCACCATATTCTATGAACATTTAAATAGCGAAATGCATATTTGAATACAATAAATAATATTATCATTTTATATGAGGTGATGATCACATCCGATGTATAATAGTGATGGTACGAGTAAAAAATAATATAGGTTATTACAAAACAGGTATAATTTTATCTTCATTTCAATATCCGTACACGTCATTATAATAATAACACAGAATAAAATAATTATAAAAATAAAATATGATTAAAATACAAAAATTGATTTTACCATTGCAATACCAAAGTTATAATATTGATTCTGACTTTATCGGAAAGTAATATTCGTCTATTCTAATAATCCCAGATTGAAAATATTAATTAAAAACATCTCATCGCATTCCACCTAATGCCCTAATGACTGCTCTTTAAATTAAAAAAAGCACACATAAAAATCTCTTGCAAATTACGTAGGTATGCCAAAGATATTCCATAATTAAAATATAATATCATTTTTTTTTCCATTTTGCAGACTTTATGGTTTATTAAAGTTTTTCATTTATTTTCATGAGACAAATTTTGGTGAGACTATTTTACTTTTTACATCACTACCTATATTATTTCTACTGTAACAAAAATTTAATTAATAAATGAATTAAAATTTAAGGTAAAATTCCTTTATAACAAATTACTCATTTAAATGGTTTGGAAGAAAAAAATGAAAACAGTATAGTGCTAACTTTTATTAGTTAGGTATGAAACAAAGTAAGAAAATAATATTATTTAGTATAAAATCCTTACTGTAGTCATAAATCACGTTTCTCCCGGACACAGTGATAAGTAAAATTTCAAGTCAGCCCAGAAAAAAGAAATAAAGATACTAAAATGAAAAAGAATGAAAGTTGTATATACGTTTAATGAAATTTCGGACAAATGTTGCATAAACATAATATAACCTGTTTCGCCTTACATTAATGCATAAAGTACAACTTAAACTAATATAGTTCTATGTTAATAAAATCATGTAATACTGTTCGATCGATAGACTAGGATAGGTATCTCAGATTTTTTGTTGTCCTTATTTATTTTAATTTTACGACTTTATAAATACAATCATTCTTCTTATTTCTTAACAAACATAACAGATTCAATATACATGAAATAATAAAATAAACATAACATATATCAACGGTTCTTTTAAAAAACGTAGCTTGTACCAGTGAAGTTGATAGAGTTCCATGTATATACTTATAAATTATAATCTGTATATAAAGAAGAAGAAATGAATCCAAAAGAATTATAAACCTAATCATATCTACAAAATTGTGCTCTAAATAACAATATTACGAATTAACGGTGACTATGGTCATTGGCCTTGCTTAGTTATTATGACATTAACAATAAGTGATGATAAAAAATTAAATTAAATTAAAGACTGACTGTTGTGTAAAATGGTTGTTTTTTGAATAAGTTTTCATTATCTGATCGAATGGATGGATTTTTGTATGACACCCTATGGTTTCTCTTGCACTAGCAAAAGGTTATTAATTTAGGTATTTATGTATTTTGTTTTAAATATTTTGAACGCATTCAAATCTAATTCTAAATGTTCGCATAGATTTATTCAAACATTTTTGAGATCAGTTACAAAATGCAATGGTTATCTATTGGTGTAACTGTCATATTATAATCGAACTTAAATATCGCAAAATTAATGTGGAATGCAGGGAAAATAAGATTTCGTGTTTAGCATAATATTAACGGAGTGTAGGTATACATTGACAGTTTCTTGACCTCAAAGTAAAACCATTTAACCGGAAGCAATTTATTAGGAATTAATTATTTTTAGCAGTCATTGTATGTCACACATGTAAGTGGCATTTTAAAATTCAAATCATTATCGAGCTCAATATATTATTACAAGAGTAAATTGTACAGCAAAACACATGTCTGTACGCGTACACACACTATAACCTATAGTTTTATACAAGAACGTGTGTTTTCGTACGCATATTAAATTATTATGTGCGCATTACAATCTATTTTGACCTTTTATAAATTTAACTTCCAAAGAACGTAAACAAAACCTGTTATTACGCGCGCAAAATATTTACTTTATTGCTTCAATAATTGTTAAAACGAGAATATATTATAAGCTTGCTTGAAGTAATATTAAACATTAATCGCTCTTATTACGGAGACCCCTTATAAGAACGTTAATTTATTAAACTTATATTAAACGCGAAATTTATTTACCATATCTATATTATTATATAATATACTTTATCGTTGCAATAATAATTGTTATTATTCCGAAATAATCTAACAAAGCTCGCTGTAGATGATTAACGTACGTGCGCTTCTAGAACGATTTTACGATTAATCGTGATGAATTATGATTCGGATTTCATTTTCAAGACTTTCAATTATTAAACACATTTCTCGTTCGTTTAAATATTGATTTCGGGACAATTCCGATGGAATTCATCGACGTTCAAACAATGATAACCGTGTACACGGCAAAATAGCCTATATAGTATGCACATAAAATTAATTATATCGTACATGATGCGCTCTTAATCGAAATTTATAAAACATTGATAGTTTCAAGTGGTTTGCAATGATATTAATAATAATTAACATATAATTGATCGCATGATGGTACAGAAGGCAGCAGATATATATATATATATATATATATATATATTTGAGGAGACAGAGGTGGGAAAATTACCGTCCATACAATGTCTAAAACGTAAACGATAGTAAAAGAGCTACGGATTTTTGTATCACAGCGTATATTTTGTATTGATTTTTTCTCGTCGTATGCCGTTTGGCGAAAGAAAGAAAAACATATTTTATACTCTCAAGAGCTCCCCCTCCACCGGGGTAGTATAATATCCTGGAAATGCTCAGATTTAGTAGAACCATATTATACTTATTATTGGTAAGAGAGCATCATATCCCCTCCCCCAGCCTTCTAGATACACTATCGTCGTGTGTCCGGGTAAGACTGATGTGATATAAATATAATACAATCAAATCTCAGATTACGCGTTGCGGGTCACTTAAAACGTGTTTTAATTATAATCAAATCTCGATGATCCGGAATTATATTAATTAACATTCATGACACGCCAGTGAAAATCGTACATAATATATATATACATATAGTTACCTCTACATTGTATATAATAACGATATATTGATATTCTATATTGCACCTATTGTAATGCCAAATTATTGAAGTGTCGAGTAAAATAATATAGATAGCCGAACGAATAAGATAGTATACAAGTGTACGTATGTACGTAACATTTTCGATCCTAAGCTAAACCATGCGAATGTATTACACGTCATAGTCTTACACCATAATACGATTTTTTTCAGTGATCAAACTTTTGCTTAGTAAAAACCGTACCGAAAAGTTCAACATGGTATGTCATGCAATCGGATGAACAAGGTCATTTTCCCCCGCATTTTCCCGGAAGGGGATGAAATGAGATAAAACTTTGAAATTGATGAATTTCACCGAGTTAGCACGATTTTTTATTCATATATTGCTCTTGATAAAAACATGTCATTTTGAGTTTAGTTTATTGCTAGAAAATCGAACCCTAAATCCACGGACATGCATATTATTATATTATGTTATGCGTAGAACGATTGTAGGCGCGTCGCGCATAGTATTGATGAATTTTACGATCACGGTGGTTATCGTTTAATATTGTTTGACTATAAATTTATGAAATCAACATTTTTGATTTACAAGATTCGCAGATTGTATATAATATCGAATGCATACCCTATCTGAACCACTTGAAAAAATGTTGGCATGTACTTAAAGAGAGTGTCTTTTGTCAACAATTTTCTATTTGCATTTTTAGACTAATGAGTGATAATTTTTAATTCAAAGATAAAATATCTCCAATTTGAATCATAAAATGAAATTTATCTCTCATTAAAGACATTTAATAAGAACAGAAGCCTAATCATCAAATATTTACTATAAAAAAATCGTGAATAACAATGAAAATCGTAACTCGAACTAATGTGACCAAGTGAAGAAATCGCATCTATAGTTTGATAATTAATACAAGAGTATTTATAGTGACGAAAATACTTTTACAAGATACAATTTCCATGTCTGAATAAACACAGAAAAAAGAACAATTATGCATGAGTAGTTGTGTTCACGTTTTTCGATTTATGGGTATCGTGGACCGTGGTGTACTTATTGTATTAGACTATGCATTTAAACCGGCGTAATACATATTATATACTATAGGCTAGGTTATACCTACATGGTTACATGTTCAATTCCAAAAATGAATCTAAATCCGTCTTATCGGTATCAGTATTTTTGCATTTTCTTATATTATTTCTATTTATAGTCAAAACTTCAATATATACTTGTAGACCTTGGTGGTCTGTGCTTATAACAATATTATAATCTTACGTTAGTATCGTATTGCTTACAATCTTTTATTTCAACAGTAGGCACATCCAAAAAAACTTTTTAACAATATTCTTTGTGAAAAGTATTATGAGTTCGTAGGTACCGAGTACGGAGTACGTTTAGTTGATCTGGGTGTGCCTCGTTTCTTAAGTGTTTCTGCATTTCGTTAAAGTTGAAACACTGCATATTGCACGTATTTTTAGAGTTTTCATCTCCATGAGTTGCAATGAGTTTAATTTGTACATTTACTACGTTTAATTCTCAGCTGATTCAATTTTAATCTTTCGGCTAGTGGCTGCCTACCTAATAGTTTATTATAGGTTTGATCCATTTTTGCGCCGTTTTTTTTACTTCCCTCGATCTATAGTTCAAATTTATTCGTTTGTCTTGCCTTAAAATGGTCTAATTAATTGACTTCACAAAGTTTATTTTTTTATCAATTTCTCATGGTGACGCTTTGCATGTAGTTCGATGTAGTCATTGATAAAATATATTCCGGATAAATTAATTTTTCATTTTTATACGACGATCCTTTTGTAAAATGCCAATCAAGCTATATTAGTAATTTTATGGAGCCGTATTCATTGTGACTAAAATTCTTGATGCGTATATTTACATAATTTTCAAAATGATTATATAAGTAATAAATGATCGTAGCACGTGGGAAAAAATCAATTTTCAAAAAACTATTATAGTGCCTGCGCTGGCTAACTGACGATACGAGCAATTATTCAAATTAAATGATCGGTAAAATTAGTATGACTCTACCCACTATGTATACATAAATTTATCGAAAGTTTTGTTCGTTGAAAAAATACTAAAAAGTTTCCTCAAACTCGCTGGGCCTTGGGTCCACCGCATTTCATACCGTTAATAATACGGTTGTTTTTCAATAGTTTTCCATGCATTTCCAATATTCTAATGAAAAGTTCCAAAAATTTCCTCTTTAATGTTCTATATATGTTTGTCGAATCTACAACCTGTATAAATAAAGTTTCGAATTAAACTTTCGAAGAACTCGTACAGCGGATGTTTACTCGCCAACATCGGAAAAATAAACACGTTATATTGTTACACAACAAACATATTTCTTATTGTAACTGTAATTTTCATACAAAGATAGAAATACTAAAATGTTCCAACTTTCCTTATTCAAAAATGTTCACGTACACATTGATCATGGAACGTCTTTTGTAGGTATATATTATATAAGTAGTCACACAAAGCATTTTTTACAATAAGAATAATAATTAATAATATTATAGATTATAATAATATAATGTGATGTTAAATCGTTTATATTTAGAGTATGAAATCGATTTTGATAAAAATTAAAATTATATAAAACTATGTGAACGCCAAAGGAATCACGTGGATTGACAGCAACAGCTTTATACGGTAACCCTCATCCACACAGCTCACTATATGTTAACAGAAAGTAATAAATTAATTAAGTATTATCGGCTGCAATTCGAGTAAACGTTTGATTGACGTATTTAAACAGTTTTCTTGCCACTATTCATAATCTGTATTCATTAGCATCACATATTACTATACGAATTGAAACGCTTGAATTCCGTCGAAGTAAAATATGTTTACTTAATACTATTTATACTATTCCTATAAGCACTACAGACCCTTGGCTTTCAAAATAATTCTTCTCCGCTCAACTCGGTCATTAATTTCATTTCTCTAGTCCTACATACCCATCCGCTGTAGATCTTTCATCATCTCGTCAAACCACCTATTTCGGGAACAGTCCTGTCTTTTGATTTCTTCCGGTCTTGCATGTATTATCCATTTGGAAATTCTTTCAGTATCCATTATTTCAATCCTATCTATAATAGCATTCTTCATTAAAATATTACATACATTATTTATGCTAGTAGTATTTTTCAAGTAATCCAACAAACGTCTTGAAAACTTTGCATGGATTCCAGCGTACTGTTTTCAATGTCAATCTGTTTTTCCCCGCGCGTTATCAAAATATTATGCGGTCGAGTTTCTGATAATGATTATCTAACTTGATTTTATGCTTAAATCAGCACGATACATTTGAATTCTATGTTAAATAAAAATTATAGTATTTACTATCATTATCCAATTCAACAGGTTAATAAGGAAAAAAATATCAACTCAACTTATAGTTACCAAACATATCCGAACTGTAACGAAAGATCATTAAACTATGAATTAATCGTAACGTCGATCAGTAAATTAACTTAATACATGACGTATAGTTAAGTGTTAAAGTTGTGGAAACATTAACCTAACCTTTAAATACTGAACTTTATTACCAATTACCACTTAAATTAACGCTCGCACCTTTGCATAAGGTTTCGTCGTAATATTTACATTAGATGTTTTTCACCAGCGATACATGATCGAACGTAGTGGTATTATTATAATCACGCATGCCGCGAAATACAGCGTGAAAAACAATCGTTCTTTGGCCGAGTAAGATTTTCGCTTCACAGCGTTGTGTCGTCCGACAGAAATCGAGTACCGTCCGAAACGGATCATGCAGGGTGCTCACGTTTAACGTTTTCGATTCAAACTTTTCCGTGCCGTGCGGTGACTTATTATTTAGATCCTAGTTTTCGAATTTCGTGGGCACAATCGCGGTCAGCTCGACAAAACCACTTCGTTATTCAATTTTCCGCGGTCGCGTTTTAATTCCTACCAGAAAATTAATATCAAAAATTACCCTAATTTTTTTTCCTCTCCCCCATCAAGAAACCATCACGTTTTAATTGGTTTGTTTAATTATTTTGTTCACGCCTAGTGGAATGAGATTCGTCCAGAACTTTCGGCACCGATTTAAACTTTTATTCCGTGCACCCCGTATAAAGTCGATTAAAATGGTTTACCGTGGATAATTACACGGTCTGAAGATTACGGGACTCAAGGCTCGGGCTTAGACATGTATAATATATATGTGTGTGTGTGTGTGTGTGTGTGTGTGTGTGTGTGTGTGTTTGTGCATTTATTTATATAATTTCGGTCCCAGGAATAAATAAACTTTCGGTGCTTTTGTTTGCGCCAAAAACAATAGGACATGTAAAACTTTTAGTTCTATAAAAATATATTTTGATAAAGGTATGTCTTAAACAAGTTTTTAAAATATTAAATCTAAAGTGTGAGTTAAAATAAATGGAGTAGAAACACCAGACTTGAATGAATGCAAATCCGTGTACAATTTATTACAACATTAATTCAAAAGTCCAAAAGGCCTTTTTATGTAACTGCGCTTACAAATGATATCGTTTAATTTTAATAGTTAAGAATGATTATAGCCAATAAATTCGTCTATATCTGAAAGGATGATATAATGAGTGATAATACTAATGCGTTTAGTATACAGATCAATCAAGAGCGATGCATTTACATAAATTAAGCATTCCCGAACAAAGTCAATATATTAACGTTGCAATTCGTAAACAGAACTGTCATTATCATTGTATAACTTCGAAAAAACCGCTACAAGCGAGGAGACGAATGGCTAAAGGAATTATCTAATTATTCTAAGTCACTCGCAAAATATTGTCGACTCTCAATGTGTTTTTAAAATGTTTAAAGTTTCAATAACGCGGAGTGTTGTTATACTTACGATGAATTTATTCTCATAATGTTTTTCTTGGATGGATTTATTGTAATTTTGGGAAGTAAGACTTCAAATTGTTGTAATACCGTACTTACTGTTATTGTAATTTGTATTCTGGGTTTTCGTAACAGTCACGTAGTGAGTAGTGACATTCATCAAAATTAACGTACAGGCATAAATCACGGCCGTTCTTAAGGTGCTTAAGACGCCCAAACTTAGGATTACCATCGCTAAAAAATATGTATAATGCGTGTACCGTCGTATTTAGCTGATATTTTTCAGTTTTTCCCTTTCGTTCTACCTAATATCAATTAATCTAAAATCGGTAGAAAAAAAAATTTTCGTTTGAATCAATTCAATAAGTAAAATAGTAAATATAAAAATAGTAAATTATTTAGTATAGGTACTGAAAGCTATAAAAATGAAAAGCTGTTAAGCAATTTTATTTCGGTAAAATTTTCTGAAACAAAAAAAAACTACAATAAATAAAAATACAATATTTTACTTTAAATACAGATAATAATATCAAAAAATAAAAATAAAATTGTTTTGAGGATACTCCACTCCTTTTCTAATTTTAAGATGTATTCATACACATAGAAATATAATAGAAAAATTAACCATCTAGAGGTAGGTACGTTGTTACGTATTAATTACGATTTTCGGTTACCATAATCAGACTTCGAAACCATTTGCTACAAAACGCGAGCTTAGTGTGTAGTAAGGTTAAATCGAAACACCGAAAATAATGAAATCGAAATAGCTAAACTTTAATACGAAACGTATAAGCACAGGTAGCATTCTCGAACGTTAATTATAATAATGGTCGTCGGACGACTGACTTGGGAAATAACAACACATGTTCGTAACATTTCGCGGCAAGTTTATCTAACGCGGTATCTACAATGATAGTGACGACTGTATTATTTCACTTGACAACGCAATCAGAACAAATGAATAGTTCGTTGTGCTAAAGCATTAAGTTCACTCATCTACTTCGTCCTATTATGTAGTCGTCTAACCTTCATTATAGGTAAAATAACAAAAAAGTAACAGTCATTGAGTTTCTGAAATATATTTTTTTGTTATTTTAATAATTCCATATCCGTAATGGAGTAAAACATGATGTATGAAAGACTATGACCGGAACAGTCCGGCCGAATGTGCCATTTTCTCCATGGACCACTCCGCCAATTTCAGGGGTTGCTCAGTTTATAAGTGAGATTTTAATAAAAAATATCTTTAAAAATACCTCCCTTGGATACTCTATACAAAATGAATATTTATTAACAATCAAAAATCTCTCACTGATCAATTTTTTGTAACTTTATTACATTTCATTACTGATTTAATCAGTTCACTCATAACACTCTTTTCTTCAGCCTTTAATGCACTTACCACTAAAGATACTATACCTCCATAATTCTTTCGTTTTCTTCGTTAAATTCTTATCCATTTTAAATATCCTCATTTAAGTCTAAAGTATACAAATATCTTGTTTCTATATTAGTCAATGATAATTTTAATAAGCTGTTAATATCCATATTATTATCTGTTTACTGTATTATCACACTATATCATGTTAAATGTTTTAACTGTACGTGTTATTATACCTTTCTTGTTGCTTACATATTATTATAATTACAGAGCTATCGTAGTGATCATACCAAAGGCTGATAGAACAAAAAAAAAAATGGTAAAAAAAATAATAATTGCATCTGTAGAATAATCCTCATCTCGTGAAATGTAAACAAAAAAAAAAGATGTAAAACCTCTATAGTCTATAGTTTGGGTGAGAATGGTAAGAGTCCACGGTTGGGCTATCCATCTAGTCGAAATCATGTACACTTATAATAGTAATTTTACTGTTTATGTTTTTGAAAATGTTGAAAGTTTTCAACAAAGTAATCAGTTTCATACATTTTGAGATTTTTACTATCGAAAACAAAGTTGTCTTCCTTTATTTTATAATATTATGTTTTATCTACTAAAAAAAAGTTCCTATTGACTATCACTAAATGTATTTCTTCGTCCATTTTCACCAGTTCCCGAAATAAAATATAAGTCATTTTAACATCCCAGCTCCGTGGTTGTACTATAGGCATTATGTCTAAAATAAATTATACTTTTTAAAGTTTCTAAACTTTATCTTACACGTCATATTATTCTCGTGTTTTCCTTACATTTTATCTTCAAATAAAAACTTTTAATCAAATCAAGTTCGAAAAAAAAATCAGCTTGGCTCAAAAAAAAGTATTAAGTTTTTAATAAATATGATTTTAGACGTTATTAATATAATGTTTTAATGGATAAATCCAGTAACCATTAGGTTTTTTTACGATTTCGTATAATTTTGTTCTCACAGGATGTTACAATATTACACAACTACACGCACATAACTAAACATAAATAAATACAAAATTATTCATTTAAAATCGTCTAGATCTTTATAGTATATCCATTTGCGTTTATTGGATGTATTTAAAAAAAAAAATATTGTCATAAAAACTCGTGACGTTTTAGAAACCGATCGAGTTTATGCGATGATATTAATATTATGACGTGATGATGTCGCGGGTGACAAATAGCTTTAGAGGAAAACAACCGCACGAACTTATAATTCCATGTAACTCCTACGCATCGTATTATTAATTCATATTAATGTTTAACTTGATATATAATATAATAAACGTTAGCCCGACTTAACATTTTATTTTATTTTTTTTAAATATATTTCACAAACTAATTTTTTATTTTTTTTTTTTTTATTTATTTAAGAAACCACATGCCGTGATAGTATAAGATCTACGCATTTTTAAATTTTCTCTGTTCGCTAGAAAACATATAATCTTGCTCCGAACATTATTCTTAATCAACGCCAAAAAATTTTATTCGAGAGTTTTTTTTGTTTGTTTTTTTTTTACTTTTTCCAAAGACGAGTCTCGAAAAACTTTGGATGCAATAATATTATCATTTGTATTATAATACGAGCTTATGATATTATTATGATGTTTACGATGGCATTTAATGAGTTCATTAGTAAACACAGTGTGGTTGGGATCCGCTGACCCCCCCCCCTCCACCTTAATTATTGTCGTAATGTTAAAAATGACAACATGCCATCCGCTAATAAACCCACCCAAGTGGCCAATCTAAAAACACCGAGATGAAAATTCACCGCTCGAGAAATACGCGCTCGGGCTGTTTTTAGTTTTTACGTATTTCGAATACTATACTTTAATCAAATACAACGAAAACTGGGAATGACTTTTTTTTCTCGAATAATAATTGTTTCTGATAAATTAAAAAACCAATAAATCATTAACCACACCGAGTATTTCCACGATAATATTATTATAACGGAGGAGCAGATTTGAGAAGAGAACTGAAATCATCGATAAAAAAATAAATCCATTTGACAAAGGCATGATTTTGAATGCTCTGGTGTTTTTAATATTATTATGTATTTCAAATATACTTATATGAAAGAAATATAACGTATATAATATGAATTAATAATACAATAATTATTTCGATGTTCGATGGTTTATTTTTTCGTAAACATGTATGGTTCACTAAATACGGAATAGACACATTTTCCTACTTCAAAAATGTTCAGGAAAAACAAAAAAACAAATTTATATATTAATTATGTTTGGGAAAAAAATTCATTTTTCGTAATCAATGAAGTTTTGAATAGATTCCACATGCATCTGAACAATATCAATAAGATTATATAATATTATAATATGTATGCACAAAACCTTTATAATGGTATTAAATTCGATAGTGTAAACAAATTTATTTTGTAAAATATTGAACATGTCACATATTGTGCAAAGGTCAACAATATTTATAAAACATCTAGTGACACCAGATACTTACGCAGTGCCGCCTGAAACGGATGAGAAGCGCACGACGTTGTATTGGAAATTAGACCGATATAAGGTTATATTAGATTCAGTTCACAATCTTGCATAGACGCATAATACATATTATTCTAATACGCGGGGAACGGTGGGAATGTTTATCGTTTTTTCTTATGACGAATATTTTCCGAACAAATGTAGATGTATCCGAGTAAATATTTAAATATATTCGAATATACAGTGCCACGAGCTGTTCGTGTTTTGTTTTCTATATGTACATGTCAGAATAACTTTCAATGTGTACCATCTGCGTGTCATGATTTAAAACCAACTTTCAGAAAGAGTTAAGTGAAAGAGAATACAAAAAACATTGTACTTTTTACTAGAAAGGCCCGTTATAATAATCTTCCTGAAGAATCTGCGGTTTAATTCATTGCACTACGATAAATTAAAACTCGCCAAAACTGCTTTTTTTTCTATTTAACTCGAAGCAAAAAGTGTCACATCTCATAAGAAGTTGTAAAGTGCATATGGATAGATCTTTTTATTTATTTTCTTTTGTATTTTAAGCGACTGAGAACCAACATTATTTCTTCTCGTTTTATGAATTCCAAAGTTTTGTATTGACTCTAGAGTTGAGGCATATTATTCATAGCACCTATTATATACTACTAATATAATATATTTTGTCGACAAAACTGATAATGAATAAAAGTAATTAAAAACTTAATAAAGAAAAACAAAAAACAATTCATTTCACGCACCGAACACTTCAATAGTCAGACGTAAGACGTACGCGTAATCAATAAAAATGTCGATAGTCAATTCGGATTTTGGATGATCTTTGAAGAACTGCTGCAGCAGGGTTTTTGTAAAAGAGAAAACTCCGGAAAATACTACGGGATCACTTATAACCCATTGCTATCATAACAAGACTCCAACAAATTAATTTAGGGTGGAAACCGTAATCCCGTCCCACGTCCACGTATAGTATAGCATGGATACGTAAAATGTTTTCTTATATAATATCAAATTGTTAAATTTAATAATCCTAACAAATTACAGATGATGATTACGTGGACACGTAAGACTCTTATTGTGAGTCGGTAAGAAGCTTGTTTCCATTTATTTTCCTGGAATTCTATGCCCCGCCACACAACTGTTCACTCGGTGGTCATGATGATATAAAATAATAATACGTATAATATTTCATATCTCGTTAGGATGTTTTTAATTTTGAGATCGTTGTGGAGCCCGCAGGGAACGGTCAGTGCGAAGCACTGAAGCACATAAGACAACCCCCAACCGGTCAACAATTAAGTATTTATCTAGGTGTTGAGATGGTGGATATATTAATATAAATATCGACACAAATAAGCGATGATAAGCACCGGTATGATTTTAATGATTCTGCTCATCGATGAATATTGTAAATTACTTCCAGAAATTAAAACGATTCGAGTACAAATCTTATATTTAACTTGTTACCGTTCTGGGTGATATAACTCAATCCGCATAATTTTGCATAATTTATTATCTATACCGCCTATGAATGCAATACGTTTGGTAAGTGTTTATTGTATTTTCGATAAAACTATGATTTTCATGATAAAATATCAATCTATCTATCAACATAACATTTTAAGTATACGATAAAAATTAAAATATTGACCCATCTAGATCTTTTTTTTTCATTTTTTTAAAAAAGTTAATTTCCTTTTTCGATAATTTATTTGCCTGTTACTCTTCGTAGTAAATTCTCGCTTCAGGCATTACGACCATTACGTTATAACTATTATTGAAATTCCTCTTTTCTCTTTTCATAAATACTATGATGGTAAAAAATCAACATCTATTCTAGAAATAGATCAACAATAAATCCATGATTGTCGATGATTCTCGATTGAATTATAATTTTGAAAATTCATTATGCAAAGATTTCTATTGATCTAAATAAAGAAAATCTTTACATAAGACAAGAAAAATCCGCAAGTGGAGATGATACCCACACAATTCCTATATACACCTTCTAGTGATGAAAAAATTCGGAATTCGCCGAAGTTTGAAAACCCGGATTCTAAAATTCGGAATTCGCATTGGTTCCGGAATTTGGATTTTAAAATATTGATTTTGTCCGAAAATATAAAGAGCGACCAAAAAGTGGTACCTATAACGAAAGTTTTATCGTTAGAATACAGGAATCCGTAGTAATAAACCCATATATCGGATTTCTAAATCCAAAAATCCAAATTTTCTAGTTTGAATTCCGAGATCCGAAATCCGGATTTTTCGGATTTTCAGAGAATCCGGATTTAATTACCATCACTAATACCTTCTTCAATCACACCCTCGGATGCCACTATCATCTATCATCGTGTTCCTTGTTCATAGTATTTGAATAAATGAAAATAATTTGCAATTAATATAATATTATTATGAACGTTCAAGTATTATTTATCAGCATGGTCCTCACAGAAACTACATTTAACGCATGGTACAACTTGACCAACTTTGGCTACACGTAAAATCGGTCAACAAAAATTTTGGTGCCCGTCTACACGAGACACGGCAATAATGGGATATCATAATAACTTTACACCACTAAATCTATACGCGACTACGGGGTTAACTTGGAGTTTCGACGACAAGGACTCGTTAAAAATGACAAAAAAAAAAAAAAAAATGTATATAGTATATACGCCGCGTTGAGTTGTTTTTACGGACGCACAAGTGTCTACAGCGCTTTGTCCGTTATTTTAATTTTGAAAAATTACAATAAAACACTCCCGCGGTAGCAAGTACGCGAGCGAACATCTTTGTCCTGTATATATACATAAATACACACCTGCAGCCCATCCGCGCTAGTTTCGAAGTCTTATCAACAACACGCGTTTCGCCCATGCACAACAAACATGCAGCGAGCAAAACAGGTCGAGGGTCAACATTTTTAACGTTCAACGGTCCTCTCGTTTGCCGTAATAATGATGATGATGAGGACCACCCTGGTGGTGGCGGTGGCCGGTGGGGATAGCCTTGATATCTGAATCGTAGAAGAATTTTTTATCCCCTTTTTAAATCCTCTTTTTTTTTTTTTTTTTTTTTTTTCATACACTCGAGAAACGTGTCGCCAAGCGGTCTTGAGATTTGTATTCGTTCGCGCGTCATCGCGCAGACGTGATGGCTCGATCGTATAAGAACCCCTCCGATGAGCCACGCTACGTATCCTTCTTCGCGGTCAAGTGGACCCTCGCCTCGCGACCGTGTGCACGCGCACCTAAAATATTATACGTAATACATTTCTTATAATGTATAATCTCATATAATACCTATGTATGAAACAATCGTCCTTACCTACACGCGCGCGCTTTTGTCGCTCGGCCTTTGAACGGCTTACGAAAGCGGGTGAGCAGCGAGCGCGCGCGTGTGTAGGTATTGTTTCCGACGTAACGACCCGGCCGGACGACGCGGGTGACTCGCGTGTGCGTGTGTGTAAACAACGGAAGATTGGTAGTTATTTTCAAATACCTTTTTCCCATTCACCTCTTCGCCTCTTTTTCAGCCCTTTCCGACTGTTCCCCCTCGTGCCCCCCTCCAACGTCCATGTTGCGCGTAATACGATTTCGTCGGTCGTTCAAAATCCCGGTCCGCAACCCCCCTCCCACTACAACGGTAGTCGGAAAGTCTGTTCGCGCGCGAATAGCCATTAAAATGATTTAATCTTAATCGAAAACCTGCTGCAGATGGGATTCGATCTCCGATGCAGATTTATTATGTATTCGTGACGCGAAGAGACGCAAGTACTATGTACATATTATTGTAGAATACGCGATTTGTTTTTACTCGTCAGAACCACGCTGTACACTTTTATACGTATGAATATACATGTACATAGCGATTATGTGGTCTGGAAACTTTTTTCGAGACATTATTGTTGTTGCTCTAAGGTCTGTCGTATTGATTTTGTCCTGAAGAAAAAAAAAAAGTTTAAATAATAGGGACGACCAATTATTATTGTTTATTTATTCCAGTTCTTATCTAGAGTTCATTGGAGTAAGTCGTTTCGTTTATAGGTCTCCGTTATCTATCTTTCATTTTATATCGTTAATCCACTGTACTTTTCGTTCGTTTTTCAGTTTATTTCTAATTTCAATCGCAATGTATTTTACGCGTGTCAAATGTTTTGATACTCCTATACATAAGGACGACATATTAGAGTACTCAACTTGCAAAAAGTTTTTGCACTTCTATTGTGCGGGCTACTCTGAAACTAATTTTAAAAAAATGTCAAACAATACGAAAGCAAGATTCAATTGCACCGAGAGCCAAATTGATGTTCACAAATCTCAAAAATCTCCTAAAAATCAAAAAACGGAAAACAATAAAAACTCGGTTAATCCTATGGAAAAAAATATTAATATTAAATGGAACTCATGAATTCAGTTTCTTTTATGAGCTCACAATTTGACAATTTCAATAATAAAATTGATACTATTGTGAGTGAACTAAAAAATATCAAACTCGTAAATAAAAAAATAATTGCTGAGAATAAACGGCTCTCAGATGAAGTTTATATACTCAAATCTAAAATTGATGAAATTGAACAATATAATTTAGGTATATCTGTGGACATAATAGGTATACTAAAAACAACTAATGAAAATTGTATTGATATTTTGGAAGAAATTGGTAAAATTACTAATACGGGATTGAAAGTAATTGAAGCCTATAGAATAAATTCTCTGGTATCAAAGCAAAGTATTATATTGGCGAGATTATCAACACTGGACATGCGCAAAGATCTAATTCATAATGTTAAATCTATGAAATTGATAGCGGACATTATAAAAAATAATTAGCCAAAGGATAAAATCCATATTAATGAACGTCTTACAAAATCAAAAAAAGCACTTTTTCACAAATCAGACGCGCTGCGAAAGAAAAAAATATCAAATTTGTATGGCTGTCTAATGCTGACATTCTAGTAAGGAAAAACGATAATTCCAAAATAATGAAAATCAAATCATTTCAAGACATCAAAAACTTATAGTTAGTACTTTTTACTTTCAAAATAATTAAAAATAAGAATAATAATTTCTCTTTCCAATGAATGATAATATATTAAACATCGATAATCTATTAAATATAAATAATATTAATTCAAATTATGTAGACTCTATAGCAGATCCCCCTATCAAATGATAATCTATCTCTTTTCCAAATAAATATAAGAAGTATAAATAATCATTTCAATGAACTAGCTATGTTGCTAGGCTCAATAAAAAATTATTTCAGTATTATTGTATTATGTGAAACATGGCTTTTCAATAATGTTGATTTTACTGTAAATGGCTATAAATTTATAAACTCGCTAGGAACATTAAATAAAAGTGACGAGGTCACAATTTTAATTAAAGAATCCCTAAATATTCTTCTAATTGAAAAAAAAGTTATATCAAATTGTGATTCAATACATCTTAAAATCAAATCTAATGAATTATTATTTTCTGTAATCTGTATATATATAGATCACCAAATGATAATCTTGAAAGTTTTATCAATAGTCTTGACTTTTTCTTCTCTCATACTAAAAATAAGTACCTAAATATTTTATGTGGCGATATTAATATTGATATAATGAAAATTTCCAATAATAGTAATGATTATTTAAATGTACTGGCTAAATATGAATATGTATCATGTATAAATAATTTTACCAGAGTCACTGAGTCCTCAAATACTTGCATTGATCATATATTTATTTAAAATATAGAATCAAATAAAATTAGTTCAAATATATTACGATGTGATATAGCTGATCATTATGCTACATACACTGATGTTATCTGATGAAATGTTTAAAGTCCAAAATATTTGCCAAAATTTAAATATAAAAAAAATAAATATTGGCCTTTTAAATAAATTAAATATTTTAGAAAATTGGTATTCCACTATATCTTTTGATGATGTTGATTCTATGCTAGAGGTTTTTAATTTTAAAATAAATAATTTTATTTATCATTCAACTATTTCTGTAAATAAATTAAAATTGAAAAAATGTAAAAATTAAAAGAATGGATTTCAACCGGTATAATAACTTCTATTAGAAATAGGGAAAAATTATTTGTTAAATTGAAATTGAGGCATTTTGATACACGATTTAAATAGTTCTATAATAAATATAGAAGTATATTAAATGTATTAATAAGAAAATCTAAACAATTATTCTATCAAAGTAAATTATTAAGAGCTCAGTTTGATGGTAAAAAGGTATGGAATATTATTAATGAGGTAATAGGAAAATCAAATAAAAATAAAATATGTGATATTAATAAGATAACAATGGAAAACGGTTGTAACACTGAATCAAAAACAGAAATTTATAATGCATTAAATAACTATTTTATTAATGTTGGGAATAATTTAGAAATAGAACACATAAATCATGTGTCTGATGACCATGATATTATACATGATAGTTTATTTTTTAAACCAATAAATAGTGATGAGATAATGTTGCACTTAAATAAAATAAAAGTCTATAATTCTTTTTATGAAAATAATTTGTCTAATTACATACTAAAAAAAACATCTAAAGCCATTTCATTACCATTGTCAATTATTTTCAATAAATCTCTATCAACAGGTAAATATCCATCAAATTTCAAAAACTGTATTGTAATACCTTTATTTAAGGCAGGTTACAAACTAGCATGTGGTAATTATAGGCCTATATCAATATCTCTAACTCTATCTAAAATATTTGAAAAATGTATAAAGAACAGATTACTTGATTTTTTAAATAAAAAATGTTTCTTTTCAAAATGTCAATTTGGCTTCAGGCCAGGATTATCTGCAATAGATGCGCTTTTTAAGGTAGACAACTTTGTTAGGAGTAATATTGATAATAATAATAAGGTAATGGGTATTTTTTTAGTTGTACAGAAAGCTTTTGATTGTGTGAATCATAAACTATTGATGCCTAAATTAGAAAACGCAGGTATTCGTGGTTTACCTAATAATTTAATTAAATTATTCTTAAGTCGTAGAACTCAATGAGTTAAACTAAATGATAAATATAGTGATATTTTATAAGTATCTTGTGGTGTACCACAAGGCACAGTCCTAGGTCCCTTAATATTTATAATTTTTATAAATGATCTCCTAAAAATCAATACTAACTTAAATACTGAAATTTTAAGCTATGCTGATGATACTGCGATTTTATTATCTGAACGAACTACAGATATTTTGTATTATGAAGCAAATAGAATCTTAAATAATATTTATACCTGGTTTTGCAAGAACAAATTAAAATTAAACTTGTTGAAATCTAAATACATTTTGTTTAATCTACAAAAGTGTAATACATTGAATACTAACAACTTAATAGCCCATTCATTAAAATGTGTCTCAGCTTTTAGCAATGCATGTAAGTCACAATGTGTTATTCTTGAAAATGTTAAGGAACTAAAGTACCTTGGCATAATTCTAGATTGTAGATTTAAATGGGATAGTCATATCAATTACTTAAACAATATTTTACGTAAATTCTTTTTCATTTTTAAATAAGTCAAATATATTTTTAACAACTCATATGAAAGAATTATTTATTTATCTTTGGTACAATCAGTATTTTCTTATGGTATATCAATATGGGGAGGAACTTACAACAATCATTTATCTAGATTATTAACAACTATAAACTGCATTATTAAATATCTTCTAAATATATCATTTCAAACAAGTACCAAGTTAATTTATAAGGAGCTAGAAGTTAATGATTTTAAGCATATTTTTAATTTTAATACACTAATTGAACTTCATAATAATGAACATTTAATTATTCTTTTTGATCATGATCATAATACAAGATATAAACATAATATAAATATATGCCTACCTAATTATAATAAAGTCTTCGGTCAAATAAGTGTTTTATATAACGGTCTAAAATTGTGTGAAATCTTTTAAGGTTTCACATTAGTCATTTAAATAATTTGAAGTCATTCAAAAATTATGTAAAAATTCCTGATCTGTATATTGTTTAATTCATTCATTAACTTTAATACTATGTTTTTAAATATAATTTATTTTTGTTCTTCATACTCTTTTTTTTTCTCTGTTTATAATATTGTATATCTATAGGTACTCTGCTACTTGTTAATACCGACTATTACTAATTTATTATTTTATGTATTAATTTAAAGTTAATATAATATAAGAATCGCTCCCCCAGCACAAGCTTTGCTTTTAGGGGGTGCTGCAAATAATTATTTTAAGTATTTATATAATGTAGGTACTTGTTAATTTGCAAAATAAAATATTATTATTATTATTATTATTATTATTTATTAATTATTTTCTTCTCGTTATCAATAAATTCGATTCATGGGTATTATATAGATACATGGTTTGCGCGCGCGATCACGACCGGCCGTTTTCGATTACACTGCGATTTATGGACGTGTATGCAACAGTCATAATAACTAATAACTGATAATAATAATAGTTCGTGTCGGTCGCACAAAAACACAGAGTGTCTAATGAAGATATGAACAAGGTTAAGTTATATGTTATCAACAATGTTCACATTTTCATCCTCGTGTAGTTACACCATGTATATTATTTATATTATCACTTCGATGATCACAGCCGCTTCATAAACACCATCCTATAGAGTGTAGAGTCAACAATTTGGTAACAGTTACGTGGACGCAGTCACCATTCATCGTAGTAATCGCTTGAGTTCAAATCGATAAAAAATTAAAAACATATACTCAACCAATAGAAACGACAAATGATGTCTGTTATAAATTATAATACATTACTGTTGTTGAGAAACTGTTTACGTAATATGATAATTACATTGAGTTGAATGCAAATTGATGACAGCTACATCCAGTGACTGCGTCCACGTATCCAGCCGCTATCAATTTTAACAAAATCATGGCGTAGATGTACAATGGTCGTACTGTAAATTATAATGATTGGCGAATTAAAACACATCTAATAAATAATAGTACCTAAATATTGTAATTTCTATTCACGTACGAGTGAAAATCTTTAACCAGAAAATCGCATTCATATGACTACGTTCATTATAATATATAGTTCAATAATAATTTTATATTAATTAAGTACAATTCACATACATCATAATGTACTTTTAACTATGCTGGGCACCTCGCTGTATTTGTTTTGTTCATGTCGTCGCTAATTATTTCTCTAAATAAAATTTTCGAGACCTAGTCCTTTTAGAATCTTTTCTAGTACTCCATTATTTTATCCTTTATATATTTTACGATTTTATTATGGTGATGTGTTTTGATCATTTTTGGAATAATATTTAACTCATTTATTTTTTATAATAATTTGTATTGTAGTTATACATTTTTAAAAAGTCCAATTAGCTTATTTATATAGGCATGCTCTTATTTTGATTTTCGATGGATACAAGTTAAGCAATTATAGAGTTTCACTCAGCATTCGTGTAGTTATAAATTTTTCCAGATTAAATAAAATATACATTATATCAGTGACCTAAAAAAAAAAAAATTTGCTCATTGCAAAAACAAAATTCCGTTAATCAATATTGGTAATTTTTATTTATCGTCTCGGAACTTTGGGTACTCCTCCGCATTATGGTTGGCTTTCTTCCAAAAAGACCTTTAAGTTTTAAGGACGTTTCATTGTTACGAACTACACTCTTATACAATGTAAAAAAAGAAAAAACTTCTCAAGTATTCTGTAAGAAATTTAAAATATATATATAATATTATTATGTATCCGAGACCGTAATAGTTAAAATATCGGAATTCAAAAATATTTTCTTAGGAAAAGAAGGGTCGGCAGAAAATACAACGGTGATGAGACACTTTGTACATACCTACCTAATATAGCGATAAGTAAATCACAGTTACGTCTCCAAAGGGACTATCATAACAATGTTCCGTCGATATACTGCGCGTATATTAGTGTTCATTAGTTTATCTCGACGTGGATAAGACCAATAATTAGTTAAGTCATTCTCAGCAGAACTTCGCTCTCTTCTTCATTCCCTCCCGCCCCCTTCTCCGACCGTTCACCGGGTCGTGTGTATAAAGCACCGTGATGCTTGGTATTATACTTTCGTCTGCTGCGGTGCGTGCGGCTGTCTATGAGAAATGCCGCCACATTATGCACGGTTTGAATCAGCTTCGGAGCGAAATAATAAATTATACCGCAGCGACGAATCCGAACCATGTGAATGTATACCATACCGCGGTCTATATACACCCACTATCTGCGCAATATGTAATATTAATTATAAGCAGTGGTGTATTGGTAAATATATTTTTGGGTATAGGTACGCACTATTGAACAATATTTTATTCAAAAAATTGTTTTTCTCACTACGCTCGAAGAATGGAATAACTACCAATTACATTACCATACACATTCCAAAAAATGTTTTATAATCTTCACTTTTTCACTTTTAGGCACAGTCTTTGAGTTTGTACATAAATAACATAATAACTATTAAATCAAATTCTAGGTTTTAAAAAAGTTTTAAATAAACAAAAAAGCTAATTCTAGCTAGTCGGTAATTTGATTTATTATAATTATTATTTATTAAGTTATATATATAAAATAAATTACAAATTATATTACAAGTATACGCATCAACCAAAAAATCGATTATCAATATTGCAGTAAGTTGTCCTTAGTGAGTATCCGCTCATATACGGGCAGATATACCTGCGTATCATCTATTTTTCAAAATGTATACGCAGTGATTGACAAATACGTTATGGGTATACGCTGTATACCCCCGTATATCCTCCAATCATAGAGTAATATAGAGAGGCCCTAACATGAAATTGTTGAAGCCCACTTAGACTCCCTTTTACAGGTTAGCCACTTAAAACATATTATGTAATATGTATATTTCTTTAGATACATTTCGATACCACTGATTATACACCAATTTTTTTAAATAAAATCTTTATTAAACAAATGTATATTTTAACTTTATTATAAATATTAAATAACAAATCAATAAATACAATACAATTATATTAAATACATAATACATAATATAATCCTTCAAATACCTTAAAATATTGACCATGTTTTGGTAATCAGCATAGATAATAAATTCATTTATTATCTATGGTAATCAGTTTATCACAAAGTAATACTATCAAAAATGCTGATAATGAGAACAGGATGTCAAAAATCAATTTGTTTTTGTACATTATTTTTTTTTTTATATATACGTGGTTACCCTACAAAAGGGCGTCTAAGTGCGCCTCAGACCATAATACAGGCGGTATATGGAACGGCCTCTCTATATTACTCTATGCCTCCAATACACCACTGATTATAAGTACGATCGTATATAGATACTCATTATTTACATGATACGGAAATCGAAAAAAATTGCCTTTTATATTTAAGTTTCTAAACAAGTATAATATTCTATAGTAATTGCAGCTAATGACGAAGTTTTACTCGCAAACGATAATACATAAGTATATGGAAACCCAACGTAGCTTGCGATAACAGAAAAAATAAATAAAATAAAAACCCGTGGCATTTTAGTGATTTATTCCGAAACATTTTTCATTCCATTTGACATTTTTGCGTATTGCACACTGCAGTACCTACGTACACCCAAGTACAGCGACCGCGTTTTGTTTCTGGTCGAGTTCGTTTTTTCTCCTGTTTTTTATGTATAAAAAAAAAACGTAAAATATTTGTGATTCGAAAAAAAAATACAAAATAATTGAGCGATAAAATTTAATTTAATTATCTTGTTAAGCATTCATACACAACAACTATACAACACTACGGTACATTAGGTACCTACTATTCTAAAAGTATTATTTTTTACTGCTTTTTCACTTGTACTCAAAAAAAATTTACTACAAAATAAACTAAAAAATTGAATTAGCAAGCCGACCAAAATAAATTGCACTAAAAAGTTGTGGTAGGTCACAAACTTATGTATTTCATTGGAGTATATCGTGGTACCATAAACTTTTTCCCTTTTATCTTATGACATGGTGGAATAAAATATTATTAATTGTTGTTGATGTTTTTTTTTTTTTTATGGTACTACTTTAGCTTTACAATATCAATCATTAGCATAAAATATATTATAAATTATTTTCGTGAATTTAGGACAGGATATCTGACGTCCTATTTTTTGCTGTTTTATTCATATAGAATAGATTTCCTGGTACAACAAAAAATAAAAATAATCCTAAATATTTGCGATTTAATTTGATAATAATTGAAAGTTTGTAATATTGACAACGTACTGTGATGCCAAAGAGCGGACAAAATGACCATCAAAAAAAAACCCAAAGATAAAAACATACTACGGAAATAAAAGTCCATGCGAGTGCCATTGTACTATTTTATAATTTTGTTAGTTGTTCATTATACTGTTGATTAACTCAAAAAAGCATAACACAATCAAATATTTTTTTATATTCTATGATTCAATAGTATATATAATTAAAAAAATTCAAAAATGCAATTTATTGACGGGGAATATTAATGTTTTTTCCATTCCCCTTTTATATAACCATTTCATAAGATTAAACTTAAACAGCGAAAGGAAACAAATAATTTCTTATCTTATATTTATATATTTATTAAATTTATAGGATCTGAAGAAGTACTTATTGATGTAAAACTACTAAAACCAAAAAAAAAAATCAAAATTCAAAATTTAATTTAATATTACATTAATATCACAATATAATATTAATAAACCTATTTATGTATATATATATATATTAACTTTTCGGAAACATATTAATAAATGTAATATTTATATTTATATTTGAATTTTTTCAGTGAACTTTTTCTCGTGTGTTTTTAATCTATTGATTTTTTTTCCAATGAATTTTTTTTTCCATGACCATTTTTTCAACGGTTCATGATGCCAAAAGTTACAATACTTTCAACGATAAAAAATCCGATTATTATGGTGTATACTTAGAAAATGTTGTAGTTATAAGCTCATCGCCCTGAATGCGTCTGTTTCTCCAACAATTATGGTACTTTTTCAACAAGAGAAGTGTTAAAAAGGAAAGTAATTGAATAGTACCATTCAGATTTTAAATAATTTATATATGTTTTGCTAAAAGCCAACAATGAAACCCAATTATTGAGCTATAATTGAAAATATTATAATAATTTGATTACAACCATGTTTTTAAATACACAGAATATAAGATGTAAAATACTGTCGATAATTCTATGGCATGCTGATTTTCAAATAGATATTATAGAGTTGCAATAATCATCACCATTTATGGAAATTGCAGTACACAATGCCCCCTTAACCCACAACTCCTAACCGAAAAATAAAAACAATTTGTTAAAGTTTTTTTTTTTTCATCGACCATTTCTTTTCTTTATTATTTTATGTTTATCCGTTTTCCTTCCCTCGAAATATCACTCCCCTCGAAATATCACTCCCCGTTGTATTTTTTTCACCGGTCGTTTGACCACAACACATACCTTTATACGGGCTTACACGAGCATTATTATAAATACAAGCCATCACAATTGAATGACCCGCGGTAGACGGCGTAAATATTTAATAGTATCTCTTTATACATCAAAAATTAAAACAGTGCATTATAATATTGATAGAATGTTAAAGTACCCATTTCGATCGAGTTAAATGAATAACATAATTATTTAATGTGATTTGAAATAGTAAGAGATCGTTAATGTCGCGAAACATTTCCATTTCATGTTTTGCAACAAAGTCCGTTCGCCATCGACAATGTGTGTTTGAATGTTCATCGACTTTCTTAGTGTCAGCCCTTAGTTTTCCCAATATTTCCTCCTATTACTAGACTTATTACATCCCATTTAAAAATATCTTACTATCCCTTAAGCTTATCTTACTAGCCCATTAAGTATATAAATTGAAACAAAAGATACACTTTAGTGAAAAATAAATTTTTTGCAAATCATGTCCTAAGTATAAGATGATTGAGTACCTACCGGTTTTCAAAACAATAGTCTCGAGTATCAAAATGGGCGATTTATATAAATATTCATAAATAAAAATAAATGAATTTAAATTAAAGAAGAAAAAAATAGTAATTGCAGTAAGTTGGGCTACCAAATTATCACATTCTTCTACTACATTACCATTTTCATATACAAGATGAAGATCAACGAAAACATCCAAATCATGTCCATGAAAAGTTAAATATTTTTTGTCAATTATTGTTAATGATTAAATGTTTATCAAACACAATTTTTTATACGTCGAATTAAATTACTTTCCACTCTAAGCTTAAAATGACTTAAGTGAAGAAAAAATCCATTTTAGGAAAGCAACAGTTACCTAACTTCTAAAGAAGTTGTACATTTTGGTTGGCGAATATTTATTTTTTTTTTAAAAAAATTACTTTTAGAATAATTAATTAAAAGTTCATCTTATTAAAACGGACACATTAAAACGAATAGCTTTGAAATACTAGTTATAAATTATGTTTGTTTAACCGGTCTCCCGGTTATTTTACATGGAAAATGCTTACTTTTAAAAAATTTAAATCAAAACTGACTTAAAATCTGTGGCTTGTAGGGTTTTTTTTTTAATTAACGCCTGCATAAATATATATGAACTTATTATTTCTTAACTTATATGTTTAATAATAGTGTTGTCTTTATAGAGTATTAATCATAAAATAATTTTTAGGTTTTTTCGAGAAAATAAGTACTTACATTTTTGCGACACATAAAATTCTAACAATTATTTATGTTTTTAGAACGATAATAATTTTATTAACAAAACTAATGTGTTACACGTTTCATTTACACCTGGGAAATATATATTATGCACTTGTCTATTTATTGGCATATAGCAAGAATTTGTTTTTAAACACATTTTTCCCAAGTTCCTACTGCTATAACAATGTTAATGACGACATGTGCAGTAACTACGATCTTACGACGACGCATTTATAGCTATTATTCAAACCAAATCCTAAGCATATAGCGTTTATAACATGATCGTCGTGTCTCGTTTGGACTTTTTGCTCTGCAGTATTCCGTACGTTTAACCACTGAAGATATGAATTACTTATGTACAATAAGTCAATAACCATAAACGTTTTCATGAAATATTTGAGATGCCACCGCCGGTTTACTATTATCTCATATCTGTACAGCAGTTTCTCCGATCGACTCTTCTTTATCACTGCATGATTTAATATTCATAAGTTGTTCCTTCGAATAATACGATTCTGATTTCACATTTCGTAACCAAAAACTATTTCAACCAAGTATCACTTTCACGGTTGTCTTTGTAGAAAAGCCTATTTTACAAATCATCGTGCACGAATGAATTCAGCAATTTTAACAAATTTCCCCGTAGGAAATGAACTAGTTCGGAAATATACGTATGTAATATAAAACGAGTAGGCAAGCAGCTTTTACTGCACCTCGGCTGAGTGTGTTTCGCAAATATATTTATGCATTCTGAGCTGCAGTGCGAACTCTAGAGAGTGACAAATATACATCAACCCGTTACTTTAAACTGTAAAATTTTACTAGAATGCGAGTGTATCCTCGGGTCAATTTTCTTTGAATAAACGCATATTATACATGTATGATGGCACTCTGCGTCTCTGCACTCTGCCAGCCGGTACAGGAACTAAATTACACTACTTGCTCTTATTTATTGAAAAGGTTCTAAATATATTTGTTTTAATAGGCATTTACTTGATATACTTATAAACTTGTATATATATTATAAATATGTTTGACATTACAATAGATAAATATTTAAATAAGGTGACTTGCCCTTATAATAATAATGTAACTCCGGAAAAACTTTGATAACTCAAAACTTTGACGAGATAAATCCTCTTACATTTTTATGTACAACACTTTTTTAACTTTAATACTTTAGCGTTTCAAAAACTTAGTTTTTAATTTTTTTTTTTTTCCTTTAACTTTGAATACTACAGTGCTTTGAGTTTTTTTTTTTTTTTGATTCCTTGTATATTTTAACTAATTTTTGCACGGGAATTCATATAACTACTTTGGATGTATCAACTAATTACCTAACAAATATTATTAAGTATAATATTCATTAGGTAGATAATATAATTTATACTATTAGAGTAAATCCGTAGAGTGATTCAATTCAGGACCTATAGGTTTCACAGATAAGTAATGTATTGTTCAATTCATAGATATATCGGTAAAAATATTAACAGTGTACAATAGTGTATGGCATTTTCTGAGATCTCCAATAGCACTACAGTACAGATCAATCGATCATAGAACATAGAGAACAGAAATTATAATCCAAAAGTGGCCTCAAACTTGAGACCAATGAGTTACTTTACTGAAAGTTTACACTTATTGGATATTAATAATCATTGAAATAAATTGAAACAAACTAAGAATCCAATCAGTATTGTTTATTAAATATTTTCCTTTCTGAAATTTTTTTTTCTGATTATAAATAGGTATTATAATACAAAATCACTCGGTAGAAATTCAGCTAATGGTGATTATCTTATTATTTCAATATAATAGTATTTGTAAGATTCTAAGTGAAACAAAATATTAGTTTTTTGTAATTATTGATTTTATCATGTGATTTTATTTTAATTAAATTTTTTTTTTTTTTTTGTCTGTGTATACTTGATTTCAGAGTCGTAGCAACTCGGAACAATTACAGGTTATTTAATAATAATATTAATATTTATTTAAATTAAATAAATATTTAACACTCCAAAGGGTATAAGACTATGTGTAAACTAAACATCGCTAAATTAAGAATAATTATATACAATTAAATTAAATATCCAGATTTAAATTATAGACACAAGTTTTTAACTTATTACAGGAGTCGAAAAAAAATCAAAATGAATTAAATGAATATGAATTAAATTACATGATGTTGGTAGGCGGCACACCATTAGTACCATTAGACTATTAGTACAGTAATTATTTTTAGAATGAGAAATAGAAAAGGGTGAGTTAAATCTTGAATTAAAAGAGGGTGCTTTAAGGCCGATTTTTTGTAATAATTCAGGACAGTCGATAACACCATTCAGGATTTTATACATAAACGTGATATCATATAATATTTAAACTATATTTTATGCATTCCTACTATTATATTTTATATTCATTTTTATAAGAAGTATAGACTGATTCACCCAACCTCTTTCACTCAGAATCGTTTTTTTTTTTTTTTAAAAAAAAAGCAATGGTATCTACGTATGTTACATTCCCGTAACTAACCCGATCTTTTTGAGACTCAAGCTTTTTTAGATTTAGTTTTGAAATGTTTGCTTTTAATAAATTATAGTAGTTTGCGTGCATAAAGAATATAATATACGTAATTAATTATAGTTGTATGTGGAACAAAAATTAAAGTCAAATCTATCAAAAACTAACGATGTGTTAATATAATCTAGTATTTATACGGATATTGTTTTGTTATGGACTGCAAGAGTTTAAAGTTTTGAAAATTGGCCTTCCGGTAACTATTTTAATACGCGTATTGTCATAGCGGAATATAGCATGCAAGCCGTGTAGTATATAATTAATATATATATATAATATAAAAATTGTAAACGAAATGTTCCTCATTGTGATCGATAGTTAAATTAAATCATAACATTAATAACTGATTGAAACTAGATTAGGTTCACGTAGTACACAATAATGCACTACAGAATTCATATTTATAAATAATATTTTTATTTTTATTTTTATATTTCAGGTGTATTTTTTTTATTAAGACCTGGTCACTTTGGCTATTAGACTTCCACGTAGGTTTTTATCTCTAGAGGAACCATAGGGGGTTAAGCACATAGATAGTGTATGTGAATAGGCATGGAAAGCGTTACTAAAGTCGTGTGGTCACCCATCCGACTGCTAGCAGCACCGGGTGATGATTAACTGCAGCACTGACAACGGCTACGGCAGACCGTTCCGCCAAACCATGCCACCGAATAATTACTATCATTCGAAGTAATTGTATTTAAAAATGAACATATGTACATATACATTTAAGTCGCGTTTATGGGAAAACGCAATAATGGAATGCATGTTTTTTTTTTTTAATTCCACGCGTGACAAATATAACTTAATTAATGTCCATTATTTCCAGAATTATTATGAGTTATAATCCCCCAGTGCATTTTTGTTTGAATATTTTAATTTTGAGAGTAACTATAACTATAACTATAGTGTAGTATTATTCCCGAATAAAAAAAAAAAAAAGCGGTAAGCTTAAACGTACTAATAACTTTACGTCATCATTTGAATATTTAGGAAATTCTCAAGGGAATGGAACTACATTCTAAATGTCCTTTATACGTTTTATAAAGTCCAAACTTTAAATAAATAATAATAAGATTTAATAAGTATAGACCTATCTACTTAGGAGAAATCGTAAAGAAACGAAAAATTTCCGTTGTACTTTTTAATAATATCCTCTAGGTCTAAGAATTTCAAATAAATAATAACAAACATTTTTAAAGTATAGACTTATAACGTAAAAGTTTTTTTTTTTGTATTCAATAAACTACTTTTCGTTTGCTTTTATTGTATATTCATTTTCATTCCCGTTTTAGGTCTATTGTTTTTATTGTTTTCGTGAAGACAAATGAATATCCGATATATATTATATTACCTATAGTGAATATTTTTGTAACGATGAATTTCCGGAAAACCTGTACGACAAAAACAAACATCAACATTGTCGTTAGCTGGAACCCATTTGTTTTTCTCTCGATCATACACAATACATTATTGTCACTGTTACCTACTATAATAAAAATCGTCATACTTTAATCATGTACTCGTTTATTATTATTTTGGTCTGTGTAACTTCCGTGTTCTGCAGTTTGATCAGTGACGACTGTAAGTTTATAGTAATCAATATTATTATGGTACAAATTATTCGTAATCCAATTAATTTGTAATACTCATAATAATTGATAGTAAAATTTTATGTTTTTCAAATTGCATACAAATTAATTAAGTACAATAATTTGGTTAATTAATGACATACCCGCACGGCTGACCAGGTATATAATTGGTATAGTAATTAGTAATAATTGTGATTGTAAGCATACCGTTTTGATAAACGATTTCAGTAATCAGAAATTGAATATGCAGATTAGAATGAAGGGGAGAACTTAAGCTCCCAAACAAGGTAAAGCGGATAAATACTTAATTTCTAGGCAAAAATAATGTAGGTGCTGATACGTTGTTAACCCCTATACGAAAAAATTCTACTCCTGTGATATGTAAACTGATTCACTAATAAAAATGAAATTACGACAAACCGTAATCGTCTTCCTACTTTCAGAATCAAACATGAGACTGACAACTGTCAATTTCAATGGAGTTGGTGTGATTAAAATGTTTTTGTTTTTGTGTTTAATTAAAAACATGTTTATGTAGTACTCAATCATACCCAGACCATGTGTATAATATGATATTGTTCGGTTATTATTATATTATTAGTGTTATTATATTATTATACTTACATAAAATAATAATGATACAATTTGATATACATGCTCTTATTGCAAACCCTAAAACATCTATGTTGGTTATTTTGTTTTTCAGTTTGCGATACGAATACATAATTTTTTTTCAAACTTATACGTACTAGTATACTCCACTCATACTTATATATTTTTATTCGTTTAGAAACGCACGTACGTAACTACCACTTACCTGTTTCATGTGGAAACTTACCAAACCCCAGGATAAAGATGGTAGGACGGTATAGCTTTTGCGCGTATAAAATTATGTATATTTAAACAACCTATGGTATTTAGACGCTTTTCTATCAATAAATGTTTCTTCACACCGTCGTCTGGTCGTGCGTGAGCTTGCTATAAATGATTTCTATCTACATGCGATGGCTTGATACGGTTTGTTTACATAAAGTCTCCCAACCCGTTTTGTTTCAAGTGCTGTTGGGAAAACTATCTATTCAATCTTGGTTATTACTACTGCGAAAAAAAAATTTAAACAGAGTCTATGAATAACACCGAAATAATGTTGCAAATATTATATTATCTTAACGATATAAGTATATTTTCGTTTTTGTCGAATTCCAATCCGTAGGTTTTTCGATATATTATTATTATTTTAATTTTTTTTGTTGTACGAGTGCAAAATCCGATCCAAAATTAAATTAAAATAATTGTCACGAGATCAGCTACCTTAATATCACGTATTATTGAATTACTGTAGTCAGAACGTTTGATGTATCAAATCTCATATTGTTGTTGATCGGATAAAAGTTCGAGCACGATGCGAATGTTATATTTACCTAAACCTAATATTATTTATCTATTCTTATATTTGTAATACGTTATATTATAATTTTACTGTGTTTAGACCAATCGCGCATACAAACATTTGAAAGAATATATCCCGTTTCAGTTAAATATTTTTCGACAAGACTTATATTTAGGTAAGTCAACCAAAAAATATAAATAAATATCATTGATACAGTTATTAGAAAAACTTCATAAAAAATAAATAAATTAATAACTTTCAGGTTATTTTCACTCAAATACAAAGCATAAGACTTTTGGTACCAATTTACTAACTACTGGAAAAAATAAAAAATAAAAAAAATCTAAAACAGTGTTCCATGAAAATATATTATTGCAAATAATATATTTTTACGAGAAGTATATTTTCATATTTTATAAATTCCAATCCGTTGGTTATATTTTGTTCAAAAGATGAATGAAGAATTGTATAAGATGTTTAAACGTGAACGCGAAGCCGAACGTTATTATAGACAAAAACGGTGAAGTACCTAAGCTTTCAGAATAATAGGATTAATGAAAATTCGTTGAGAAGTCTCTTACTCGTATATACCTAGTAGTGTTCAAAATCTTGTCAAACAATAACAAAACAATCTTCTTCCGTCACGATTTTTTTTTTTTTAATAAATTTCATATAATACGCATAATGTATGTACACAGAATGATTTTTGGTATAGGAATTCACGTTTTTTACCTTTAAATTATTCGTTTTTTTTTCTGGGATATTTGATGTACTAGCTTAATCAATATTTTTTGAATCTAGAATAATTGCGAAGTGATTCAAATTTAATTATGAAGGACGAGGTACAACGTTCATGTTTAAAATCTATGTACATAAATAAATATCATTTTTTCAAATACCAGTATGTGGTTAACAATTACTAAGAGGAAAGTTAAAATGTCAATATTTTTATAATTATCATTATTATTAATATTATTATTGTAATACCATATGGTCATAAAATCATAATATGGAACGGTTCATAATTTAAGCCGGTAAAAAAAAGGTGTTCATAAACAAGAAATCACCACGAATTTATATCAACATAATATTTAACTATCAATTATTTATATGGTAGTCAATCATTTTCTTTCTTTCTTACGTTACATAGTGTATAAACCCGTTGATGAATATTAAGTTTAATAAAGAACTTTTGCGTGTAATATTATTCAACGTTTTATAAGTTAAAAATTTGGTATTTAGAGTATATTATTGTTCTCGTTCAGTAATAATAATATTTTAATGGCCATTAAATTAAATTAATTAAAACAATAGGATTATCGCTCGACGTATTGAATTTATATTAATTTATGTTAATGTGTTTTGTGGTGCTTCGCAGTAACACAATCCCATTCGTTTATATATCCACTCTCGATAGATCCGTTTAACGTCAATTGGACCATATATCAAAAAGAATAACGATGTAGGAATGATTTCTACTACAGCAAAATATTGAGTACAAAGAATATTAGTTCCACGGCACATCTATACAGTGTACTAGATAAGTTATAATTCAGATGACCGGTCGAAAAAAAAAATGTAAATTCCTAAAATAATAATTGTGTTGTAATTATTGTGAGTGTGTTCATGTGTTTATTTTTTAAACCTTCGTATATGCAACATATTATTAGATATACAAATCACATATAATACAAAATGGGATTTACATGAAGCGCATCATACCATATATTTAATAATGTATCTCTGAACGTTTGAACCATCGAATAATTATTAATGCACATATTCGTTCAGCGTATACGGTTGAAAATAATATAAATAGATAAATACGTAATGCAAATTATTAGATATCCATACGAAATGGAATTAAATTAATTTGTTTTTATTATTATTATTATTATTTTTTTTTTCATCAACGATTTTTATCTAGGATTTTACGATTGATTAATAAACTAATATGCTTAGAGGATACCCTGTGGTATATAATATGTAATATCTTTATGATTTTTATGCTCTAAAAAAGTAGAAAATAAAAATAAAAGAAAGGTCGTTTTATTGACTTACTTAATTATTTGTTTAGAATTTATTTATACGCAGAAAACCATTGCTGTTTCTTATTAAATTCTGCATAATTTCCGTAAGAAAATACGATCAAAGATAAATTTCCAGATTTTCTCATAAAACGCTCGTAATCTATATTGTATATTATATTCTTAAATGGTTAATTAGACGGACGAAAATAACCGAAATTTTTGTGCTGATCTCAAAGAATCTTATAAGCTTATTATATCTAACCAATGGGTATAATAATACGAAGGGTACGGTAATACGAAAAAAAATGATATTTATATCACCAGTATCATTTGAAACACATCGAAATCCTAAGCCCCAATCGTTACATATTGTATTGCTTTCATTTCTGCTGACGAGACGTTTGAAGAACTATCGATCAAATTCGTGTCTAGGCTTGTGTGACATTAGTGTTTTTAATTGAAATCCGAGATTTACCATCACACGTTGGTTGTAATATCTCTTAGCAGACAATTATTATTAATGTATAGTGGCCGCGAAATATGTAGGGATTTGCGGTCTTGGGCGTGAATTGGCGTGAAATATCGTAATATTACTTATGTTATAATAATATTCGAAAATAAAAATATATTTCTAACCATTAACAATATAATATATACTTTCATAAAAAAAAACCTAGATCTTCTGCTATTTGCCGTTTAAGACAATTTATTATTCGAGTTATCAAATGTAAATTGACTTATTTTATCGAATAAAAAAAGAAAATTTAACGTATTTATACCTAATTTAGAAAATTTATACCTAGCTGAGAAAAAGTTTAATATTATTTTCACTTGTTTTTTTTTTTTAACATTTTTCTTCCAAAATAATTTTGGAAGTTTAACATTTAACTATACTGATAATAATGATAACTATAAAAATTACTTCCATCACATTGTATTACATATAAATATATTACGGTATACCTCTTAATGTTTTAAGGTATTGTCTTTAGGGTAATCACATCTAATGGCCTTGCTAGTACTATAGAATGTGATTTTGGTATCGATTAATCTTTTAAAGTTTTATTAATAATAATTGGATATTTAGCATCTTTATTGACTCGTTTTATATGAAAATAAATTATTAGAAAATAAAAACTCGAAATGCACATAAAATCATTTAGAAAAAAACCTAAAAACTACAAATATAATTTTTTATTTTCTTTATTTTTTTTTTTTTTTTTTTTTTTTTTTTTTTTATAGAATTTTACAAGTTCATTTCGACACCAAAGTTATATTTCTATGACGTTAACTTAGTACATACTAGAATTGGAAGTATGAAAACAATATTTTTACGGTAGATTCTTTGGTACTACGGTAACGACTTTTTAAGAATGTTTTTCAATTTTTTATTGTTCTTTCTATTATATTATTATGATATTATAAGTATATTCCTTATATTCCCTCAGACCACTACCTGCACAAGGTAGTTCCTAGGCGCCTAGGTTTAACCCCAGTGAAAATATACTTTCGGATTCACGATGATAATTATTAAGTGCCACGTGCAGGGAGAGTTTCTACGGATAGCTATTTTTGGCGGGACAGGGGGTAAATTATTGCGCACGCTAATGAGCATAGTCTGCGACCGACGAGTTCCGCCGCGCAGAATAATAATTATATTAATCATTGTTCGCGCAATGAACGCTGAAGCCTCGGTAGAACACCACCCCCTTCCACCTCAATACCACCCACTGCTTATGGCGGTGACGCGTATTATAATGTGTTTAAGTAATGTAATTTATTACGTGTGTGTGTGTGTGTGTACCTACAAAAGTATAGACATACAGTATATTATACAAATGTGAATCTTTCATAAGCAAATCTTATTGCTAATTGATTTTTTTATAATAACACATCATTCCGAATTCCAAAGCTCTTTGAAACATATTTTTTAAAATTTTTTAAATTTTGAGATTAAAAATTAAAGTAATATTAGTAAGTAAAATTATAGTATACCATTAGGTTCAGCTTTTTATTAGTGGTAACCTGTGAAGAGACGCGAAAAGTATAGACACTATTTATACCACCGCTGCATTAATATAATACAACAGCTGTTGTGACCCCATGGATACAGTGAAGTAAATATAAGTATTTCGTTTTAATAACTTTTATGCGTTGATATTATTATTATTACTTTATAGGCAGAGTACTAGAGTAGACATTCAAGCTTATTCATGTACGATTGCGTATTTCGAATCTTTTATTGGAGAATATTATATAACCTCAATATTATATTTTTTTCGTTATGGTATTTTTTATTTCCATATTTTCTCTAGAAATTGTCAATTAAATTTTCATTGTCTCATTATACCAGGGTATACAAAACATAGGAATCCAGTTTCAATGTTGTATCATGTCTGCAGGTTCAAATTGAATTGTAATTTTACCAATATGTATCACGCACATACGCACACTATATACCTACACGTTTACTTACATAACGTAAATAGAACTAATCAGCGTCTTGTCAGAAGGCAACTCATTTGAAATTAATCTCTTAAGTTATGATATATTTCTTTCTTTTTTTATGTATACGTTTATCTGTGTATAAATGTGTGTTAATGTAAGTATTGTATATTATAATATCGTGATAAATAAAAGTCATTAAAAGAGCTCCGGGAAGTAATAAATGGACCAAAAACCATTTGTTAATGAAAATATACTAACCGCGGTATCTATACACATATATATATAAACTTCTCGACGCTATAAATTTTCTTCTTCACACAGGGATTGCCGGCCGTACACTGTAAATTAGCTAAGTTTTTGCAACATTATTTGTTTTGACGTCCTGCGGAATAACTGCGTTTGTTTCGAAATATTTCACTTAAGAATGTGGACGAAAAGTTTTAGGTATACACTCGCGCATGATGTTGTATTATAAGTACAATATGCACAATGCGCGTGTGTATTTTTATTGTAATGTAAAAATTCGCGTTCGGCGTACGTTTCTCCTCGGGGATCCAGCGAATAGGACCGTCCGTAGGTTGCATTTCGAACAACGCTGTATAATAAGCCATGCACAAACACATATTATGCGGGCGCATGCACTTATTGCAACTATTTTATCCGTCGACTGAAATGCAACGCATGTGTATGTATAATATTTTATACACGTTGCGTCGTGCACTCGTTACAGCCGTAAGCTGTGTAGAAGTTTCATATTATAAGAACGCTGACCGACTGTTTTGCGAAAAGTTTGTGATGAACGTACCAATATTTACACGTTGTCGGGAGCTAAAACTAAAAAGTAAAACATTATTAAGCTATTTCCCGTTTTTCCGTTTAACTGAACCGTCGTTTCGAGAAGTTCAGCTATTTTAATTAAGCCACGCATGCGTACGCGAGCGCTATTTATCATAATACGTGGGTGTACTATATTAAATGTATAATGCGCGTATAATATATGTGTACAGGCGTGCAGTTTAAATGCGATTTAAGCATGCTATCACCCCTTTTTATGTTTAAATAATGCATTCTTTCGAATTACGATTTTCTAGTACATGAATTGTTTGTACCCATTTTTAGGAGTATCACTTGCGGCAATATCGACTTTTATTTTTCAAACGGCAACACCATTCTTTCTAAGTAAATAATTATTCAGAAATTTTCCGGAATTTTCGATATGCCAATATCAATAATTGAACCATTACTTTCAAAATTATTGAAATATTAAGTTACATTATTTGAAAAATGTAAAACTATTAGGTAGTAGCTACATTGATATATTGTGAAATAAGTGACAAATGTACAGTGAAAAACATTTACGTTAGATTTTCTCAAAACTGTAGTGAATTAAATAAAATGTTAAATTACATCACATTTTTAAAGGTTAATAAAAAAAAAAAACGTTTTGTATGGATTGTACCAAGTTCTTGATAGACACACTTGGACAGCTATAAAAGTACGATTGGTCTGAATGTTGTCTACATTTTACATGAACAATTCCAAAAAAATCAACTTACTTGAGTAAAAAACTCTTAGTAAGATTACATTTTTCATAAATCAGACTTTGCAAAAATGCACACTTGGAACATAAAAAAAGGATTTAGCATACTTAGGAAATCACACTGTATATTTTTATACTGCATTGTTGTCGGCATATTATAATACTGAAGACAACATTAAATGTACTTTTATAACAGCAGGCATAGCACAGCGGTTTATGCTCCTTATTTATTTTAGTCTTAATTTCGACGACGGTCGGTGATGTCGACTCAGGAGTTATACGCTAGACGAACGCATATGGGTCGAAAGAAAATAAAACGAGCGGAATAGCGGATACATATAAACAAACAGTACATATCTACGTCGGTTGACTATCCAACGGTCTGCTTTCTCACATGTATGATGTATTCGAACGTTTCTCATAACCACGTGTACCGTTTAACGCGATTGGTCTAGTATGCGTTAACGTTGTACCTAATTATTATTATCGGATGAATAAGTAATGGTAGTTTATAAGCAATATTTTCTGTTTGTAAACAATCAATGTATATATATATACCAACATTACCAACGTAATTACAATTTCTAAATTGACGTATTCGTAACTACGTAAGAGAGAAAACAAAAACAGTACAACTACCATCAATAATATTATTGGTAGTGTTGAATTTAAATTGTTCTAAAATAGAAATATTTTATAAGACTTTGTTTTGCAATATAAAATATCAGAATTCCATAAAATGTCTTCTGTATAGTGCAAACTTTTTAATATTGCATTGCTTACTCTAGGAACGGCTCATTTCCCAATAAAAACGCCTATATAAACATGTTGCGAACGCACGTGAGAACGATCCAAATCTCTTATTTAGAACTCATTAAAGTTTATTCTTAAAACACTTTGTTTTTATCCTCTAGATATTAAACGTTATTTATGCATACGGATAGTAATAATTTATTATCTCTTTTTAATGAAACCCTTGACCAATCGCTTTATATAAATGCAATCAGAAACGTAATAAAGTTTTGCTTTATACTCAAATACTCCATAAACACAATATTATACCACATGATAAATAAATAACTATATTTACGTTTATACGCGGTACTATTTTCAACACATTTATTTTTCCTTTATAAATAATCATAGAGGTCTATCATAATATTTATTCACATACAACATTGACACATTATTATAATATTTTCAAAGAAGCTCTTCAGTATTCCGATGAATCTCGAACAACGAGTTTTCAAAAATATAAAACAATATCAATTTTGTCAACAATGAAATTTGTTTTGGTATCTACTATTATTTGACCTTAAAACGTGTTAAACACTCAGCTTGATATTTTCAAAAGTTTCGATTAAAAACCATTAAATAATCATTGATGTATATTTATAATATTATTTACATTTTTATAGACATTCATCTCTTACATCCAGCAATAATGCCATCGACCGTATCTTAAATAAAAATGTAGCAATCGGCTAAATACTTGCTAAAATGTAACTTTTCCTCTATTTCACTGTATTGTTCCTATTTCTGTTTTTATTTATTGCGTTGTCGGTTTAGATTTGCTCGGAAAAATAATGGACATTTTCCGTGATTTTCGATAAACATGAAATACAATCTTCACGCTTTGCTTCCTACATATATTGACTATACATTCATAAAACGATTGTGTGTAACTCGAGAACAATTGCAATTTACCAGGGTCTACAGAGAAATAAATCAAATCATTGAAAATCAATATAAATAGTTGTTTGTAGTTTTTTTCGCACTCTGATAAAAATTTAAAAATAAATTGAGTTGTTATATAAACATTAACATAAGTTAAGCGCGATAGGATTAGTTTTTTCTAATTTTCTTTTAGTAATAATAAGTAATAATACTACCTATCAACAATAATAACAAATATTATAATAGTTGACAAATTGTAGTACCTATTAATACATATTTTTATATCATTATCACCATTCTGATTGTCACTGTTGAAAACGCACATAGTAAAAGTCTCTTATTTAAATTTTATGTCTGACATACTACTATGGTGAAAACATTTTTAAATTTAAAAAAAAACTCAATGTTTTAATAAGTAAAAAAAAAAATTGCTTAAAAGTTCAAAAATGAATTAAGTTTTTTTATTTAATTATCATTATTATTATTCACTATTTTTATTTTTTACAACATTAAATGTGATCAAAATTTATTTCATATGAACGTATCTTTATTACGATCTGACATTGAAGTTTGAAGACTAATTTTCATTTATAACAACTATAATCGTTATAGTCAAGGATTGGCATCTCGAATAAAAACTGTGAACGATACCTCTCTCTAAATTAATGAATAGTTATTAAAATTACAGTTAAATGAGACCCTATTATAATTTATAAGGTTACCCATACATCACTTGGTCGTCAAGATAACGAGACTCAAAAGATAATAAAAATTATCAAGATAGATTTTATGCTCCAACGATAAAGTCCGAAGAACAACTAACAATTTATTATTTTACTACGAACTGTGCCCGTGCATAATTATTTAGTAGTCGACTTTATCAGTACTTAAAAGTTAAAAACATTGTTTCAAACGTTAAAAACGGAAAAATAATTTCGACCACGACGAAATAAAGAAACAATATTTTCTTTTGCGTTGTTGTGTTAGACCGAAAACAAATATGAATAATAATTGATGAATGCAAAACAAATAAAACACTATTAGTTTTAGAAAACAAAATACTTTACTATGATTATACAATGTATATACATTATACATTAATGTATTATATGTATAATGCTTCATAATAATCCAAATTAAAAAAATTCATTTCCATATTAACCGTTAGTAGATATGCTAGTTATTATACGTGGGATGTAATAAAGATTTTCACGGGAACGACTCAATATATACAACCTTTTACTGAATTTTTAACACCGGATACTTAGTGTTCGGTCAAGACAGTTACTTCCCTATAATTTCCTAGATTTTAAACTGCAAGTGTCTTATCTAATTTTTCGTTTTCTAAACTTATCAAAATATTCTCACCTGATGAAACATCAACTTTTATCCTAACATCGTGGGACGAATAAAATAAAATTCAGACGGCCCAATGAAGCCTGTAAATGTACAGTTTCGGAGATTTTGTGACATAACCTGTAACCTGGGACCATCACAATTATTCGATGACCGGTTCCACGAATCTGATGATGTTTAACTCACCACAACTACTCCCACTATCGCCTCCTAAAAAAAAACTCTGTTTACATTATACACGTGATGGATTAAAAATTCACCCTGTACCATGGGGATGGTCGATAACAGTGTACGTTCAAAACTCGCTGGGCCAAAAGGTTATAGGCGGTGGGTAGGGATCGCCTAGCGAAGATTTATGTACGAAAAAATTAATTATAATTGACTTTTTCGAAGGCGGAAACCCCATTAAGAAATTACGCGTCGCATCGTTCGTAGCGCAGCTGCAGAATCCCAGTAGAACCTTATCATGATTATACAGTGACTGTTTGACCTGCATTTCGGAAAACTTTAAATTCAAGGGTGGAAACAAGACGACAGAAAAACAATAATTTCAAACGTGTATGACATCCAACGTTTTAACATGTATGTATATATATGTATACATATAGTAGTATGTAAGATGCTTTTCAAGTCCAATCGAATTACCTAAGTAAAAAACTATAAAGAAATAGAAAGTGCATAGCGTATTAGAGAACTGCTTACCGATTACAACGATTTTAAACGTCACTTCTTATTATAATGAAACATTTTCCAAACAATTTATAAGTGATATCAAACGTATACAGTGCACATACGATTGTCTTAAGTTTAACTAGAAAAAACTTTTCCCGATAAATCTTATTTCAATGCAATAAATCAAATTGGGATTGTCAGTGTCGACTGCACGTGTTTATAACGCGAATGTAATATATACATACATAATATCATGTATGTATGTGTATGAACAAAAATCACTACGTTTAACTGCGTATAGAACATAATATTATTTTTGGTACAACAGTGTAAGCAAACTGCAAACTACCATACGGATTTCCGTTGATAAACTTATACAGCTGAATACCATTATTATTGTCTATAAAATAAATAATAATTGAACTGTAAAAATGGTTGTAATGTATTATTTTGCTTACAGTTAAAACTCAATCATAATTTTATCCGTTATTTTGCCGTTCGTCAACTTCTATTACATGTCATCCAATGTGGATACTTTTTGTGAAACCAAATTTTCAGAAAGTTATCTATATGAAAAAACACCGGATTCGTATAAACAAACTTAAATAACGTTTTTTCTAATAATAAAACGTTATCATAATTTATATATCACATACTCTAATATTGACTATTATATATAGGATATCATATTAAAATTAATACGTAATAATATTATAAATATGAGAATGAATATTTTCTGTTATCCGTCTAATTCAGTTATCCGTCACTCTCTTGGTCCCGTTGCAGATAGTTGATTGAGGTTTTACTGTATTCTACAGTAAACGTAATCAAACATTTTCGTCAATTCCCAGAGCGCACTTTTAATTTGTGTACTATAACTAATAAAAAAAAAAAATACACCTTTCGAATTCACTAATATTTCATAATAATTTTCCTCGGACCACTTGCGGTCGGATTGAAAAATAATATCCATAGTTTCGTTTAGCATTTTATAGCGTTAATCGTTTAAAACAAAATCCTACAGAATATAGATTATTTTTCAAATTGTATACTGTAAAAAGCATTTTTTTTTTTTTTTAACAAATTTTCAAACTCTTCTGGACGCTTTTGTGATATAATAATACGTAATATTTTATATTACTCGCGGTTTAATGAACATTTTCAACGGAAATATTTGTTTTCAAACGCATCACTTGGATCTAGAATGGATAAATAATTTAGTTTTGAATATTATAATGAAATAGTGCGTCCTAAAATACCTAGTACAATATATATATATGATGTGGACATCGTACAATCACCAAGACATTAATCCATAGTGATTTAATAGATTTAATATTTAACGTAAGCCCTGTACTCACTATGTTAAAAGTCAAACTAGATGACACGCATAGTGTACTTTTTTATTTCATAATGGTTTATTTTTATTTTTTCTGCAGTCTTCTTAAGACGTTTAATTAAGTATTTAAGGATTATTTTGTGACAGTATTGTTCAACTATATTCATCCAAATAAAAAGCTTTTATAAAAAAAAATACGTCATTCTTAATAATAATAATTAAGTTTCGATAGTAGGTTTAAAAACAAAAAACATTAATTACAAAAAAAATATTTGTTACCTTTTAAATTTTTATCGTAATATTATGAAATCACGTAAAAATTTTAATTTAAAAAATTCATCTTTTTTTTAATAAATTTGATACCTAGTGATACCTAGTAATATTATCATTTATTGATCTTTGAATATACGTGTTTCTTTGAATGTATTATTCAATAATTATAAATCATATGAAAGTTTTTTTTTGTAAAAAAAAAAAAAAAATTTAAAAAAGAAATATAATTGATGTTTCTATTTTAATTTAACTCACACTTTTTTTATTTTAATTCTCGTGGCCGTTTCGAACTTGAGAAAACCAAAATAATACGGTCACGGAATATTTGAGATTTCCAATTCAACATTGCAGGTTGTCCTTTAACATTTAGAAGTACACTTGAAAGATGTGGTTTGCACGCCTTTCACAAAACTTAAAAAACACTAAAAACTAATAACTGTTGATTATGTTTTCATCGTTCTCAAATGTTCAATACATATATTACATATATATATATATATGCATAATATGGAAATATGAATTATTAATACAAGTCATAAATTACTTGTACACATCGTGCGCAACTCGAGAACGAGTACTTTTCAAAAATATTGAAACCAAATATATATATATATATATTCAAATACATAAATATTAATCTCAAATGGAATTATTAACGTACTCGCACCAAGTAACTTTTCGAGTGGACTTGAAATATTATAATATATAATATAGGTACCTACATTTACTAAAGGAACAGAACGTACAAACCCCATATTATAGTTATGCATGTCCATGTTGAAACTTAAATTTGTTTTTTTTTTTCATCCTACATAAAACCAAATAATCATAACATCATTAATTTAATCATGTTAATAAAATATTAACAAATAAAACCACTTTTTGTTTTATTTTGTTTTTTTTTTTTTTATAAATAAAACCATGTTTAAACTTTAAAGTCAAACTATTACTGTTTTACAACAAATGATACGCGTCACTGAATCCACGTTAACGAATTCCAACCATCCGGGTTCTCAAGAGGTTCTCTAGCACACCCATCTAAAGTTTTTTATAAAAAAAACATACGTGGTAATCATTTGTTCTACGTTCAAGCGTAGATCCAAGGCTGATTAAGTGATTTTACCCCCTCCACCCTAGGACGTGTTATATATTATATAAGTATGTATTATGCATTTATGTACAATTATTACTGTTTGATATCGCCAGTGACTCCGGTGTCTAATTTGGATTGTTATCGAATTTTCTAGAATCACCATCATCTTTATAATAATTAATAATCACGTACCATATTTTACTATTACTACGGCAACACGGATTGCTATTTATCAAGTGCATTCTCACTTGTTAAAGGCGTAATTAAAATATTTAAAGCAAAATAATTGAACTTAAGAAGATCTAATAATAGGTTTAAAGATATTGTCCCATTAGAACGTCTTATCCCTATTACCTAATAACAGAAATAAGTATAAAACAGAAGACGTTTTAAAAATAGCAGCATTAATGTATGATGACGAAATACCAACAAATTCTGACTTAGGAATACAAGATGAATTAGAACTCTGAAAAACAAAATGAGCCATCATAAAAAATCCAAAGCTTAAAACTGTTATTGAAACATTAATACATAAAAATATCACTGGACATTTTACCATGGTTTATTATGTTATTACCATAACATCAGCAACAGCTGAATGGTCATTTCTTCTCTATGACAATTAAAAAATTACATGAGTTATTCTCATGATTATCTCTTTATATAACAGAAGACAAGCTAAATGAGTTAATAGTACTTAATGTTCATAAATAATATACCGGCATGTATATTTACTAATATATTTACTTATAAAAACAAATGATAGCACTAATAATTAGTATACATTTTTTTTCAAAATACAACCCCTAAGGAATTTAAGAAGGGTAAAAGGGATAAAAATGAAAAAAAACCTCTAGCCGCAACCACTGAATATATGGGTATGACATTTGGACAGTTGCTTCGATTAATAATATAGAGTACTACTTTTTTTTTTTTATTATTATTATTATTGTATTAAACATAAGATGTTCCTAGCCTTAGGCTATCTATATCTAGGGATATTTGACAATGAATATATAATTTTTAACATATTAACGTGATAATTAAAAAAAAAATGTATAAAGATATATAGAATATATAAGATAATTAATTAGAAATTTAGTTATACATAAGTAACAATGATTACAATAATACTATTTACAATTTACAAATCTACAATAATTTATTAACTATAGTAACAAGAGGACGTAGAGTGATCTGGAAGAACCGCTTGTGTAGATTGAAGATTTTCAGAGGTGGCTCTTAATGTAGGAGGTCGTGGGGACGACCTTGTTTTAAACGACGACAAGTTGGATGAGTGAGAAGGTTATAATAAATAGCACCTGATGATTTTGGAAGAGAGCAGTGGAAATTATTTGCTAATATTTTAATGTGGTCTTCGATTTCTTGTATTTGAAAATCTTTGAGAAGATTTGCGTTTCTGACAAATCAAGGGGTATTTGCAATTATTCTAAGGACTTTATTTTGGACTATTTGTATTTTTTTCCCATACCTTTTTTCAATATCCCATATTAGGCAAGCATAGGTAAGAATTAGACGTATAATTTGTTTATAAATTAATAGAGAGCATTTTTTTTGAATAGTTGAATTTTTGTTCAGAATGGGATAGAGCATTGAGATGCGCTGGTATGCTTGTTGAACTTTGGATGAAATGTGGGGCCGCCATGTGAGTCGTTTATCTAGAGTTACACCAAGGTATTTAACCATCGATTGCCAGGGTACATTTTCACCATCAAAATTTAGTTGTGGGGAGAGTAGTATAGCGACGTAGGCTAAAAATTACTCCAGTGCTCTTTGAGGCGTTGATTTTGATTCTCCAGTTTTGACACCAATATGAGAGGGTATTTAAGTGAGCTTGCAGATTTTTTGTTATTGCTTCGATGTTGCGTGATTCTGTGAAGATGGTTGTATCATCAGCGAAGAGAGCAATATGTGTGCGTGGTGATTGAGGAATGTCTGAAACGTATAGGTTGAATAAAATAGGACCAAGTTTGGAGCCTTGAGGTACACCAGATGAGATAGACTTGAGGTTAGAGGAACTGTCGTTAATTCTGACTGAGTATTATCTATTTGACAGAAATGAACGAATTATATTAAAAAGATATGTTGGAGTATTTATATTACGTAGCTAAAAAAGAAGGTCTTCATGCCACACTTTGTCAAACGCCTTTGAAATGTTAATAAATATCGCACCAGTGTGACAATGCATTTCAAACGCTGAGTTGATGTGTTCCGTGATCTGTAGAAGTTGTTGAACGGTAGTGGTTAGATCTGAAACCAAACTGGAATTTTGGAATGGCGTCCGTGATATTCAAATAATCGAGGGGTCTGGTGTGTATAACTTTTTCAAAAATTTTTGACAAGGATGTTAGGAAGCTGATAGGCCTATAGCTATCAGGATTAGTCTTGTCTTTTCCAGGTTTCTTTATAAGAATTATCGTTGCTATTTTCCATTTAACAGGAAAATAACCAAGACGTAACAGTGAATTAAATAAGGTAGACAGCAGGACGAATCCTTTTGAGGGTAATTTTTTAAACATGAGATTTGTGATTTTGTCGTGACCAGATGCCTTTTTATTAGGAAGATATTTAATAATTTGCTTTACTTCGTTTGGACTTACGTAACCAATACATTTTTGAACTGAGTAGTCAGGTTGCTCCAGTGCATGCTTAACCCTAGAATCGTTATTGGAATTACCTGTATGGTTATGCGAAAAAGTGAGGTGCAGAATATCTGAGAATACGTTACATTTATCTATGTCAGATATAACTAGATTAAAGTTTGTGCGGAGGGGAGGAATAATGTTGATTCTTTGATTAAATAATCTTTTAGTTTCTTTTCATAAGTTTGACTCGCCGGGGTGCATGTTAGACAAAAATGTATTATACGAGGACACTCTGTAATTTTGTAGGGCCACTTGGACTTCTTTAGTGAGTTTGTTTAGAATTTTTTTGACTGTAGGATTTCTTTGATTCTGCCAAATGCGCCTAATAATATGCTTGCGTCGTATAAGTGAAAAAATGGATGGTGGTAGGATACCGAAACTAGATGGATTTGTCGATGCAGGGTTTGAACAAGCTCGCGCAGCATCCGTGATAACTTTCGTGAAGTGGACTGCTGTTTGTTCAGCAGTTTGAATCGTAGAAATAGTTTTAAGTATTATTAGACTTGAATGCACACTGTTAGAAAATTTGGTCCAATCTGGTTTTCCTTTAAATAGTGAGTCATTTTTCTGGTATATTTGAGGAGATGAATTTATTGTTATTTTTACCGGGACGTGGTCTGAGTCGAGTTCTGCTAAGGGTTCCTGTACATAATTTAATGGGACTGATTTGAGTATTAGAATATCTAGTATGTCGGGAAGTCGATTTACATCCGAGGGAAAGTATGTAGGTTTACTTGGAGCGGATACTGTGTAAGACGTGTTGGCTATAAATGATTGTAGTTTACGGCCGTTCGGGTTAATAACACGACAGCCCCAATTTGTATGTTTGGAGTTTAGATCTCCGGCTATTATAATTGAGCTATTAAGACTCAATAATTGTTCGTAATCTGAGATATGCATATGACGGCTGGGCGGTTGATAAGCACTAACAAGAGTAACAAACCGATTATTGAATTTAATTAGCACAGCTACGGCTTCTAGACACAATAGGTTTAGTGTGGGCATTTGTTGTTGAATAATTTGATTACGGACTAAGATAGCTACTCCACCCAAAGCGCGTATTTGTGTGACACGATCAGCCCGGTACATTTTGTATCCGGGGAATTTTAGTTTATCTGTGTTAGAATGGTGTGTTTCTGTTATGCATGCGATATCGATATTGTGATGGTTGAGAAAGACTAGGAGAGCGTTTCTTTGAGATTTCAGACCGTTGGCGTTCCAGTTTAGTAAGTTAGTACTATGAGGACTCATTTGGCTTTATATGTAGGCTATTGATGATGGTTGGCAGATTTTCAATTATTTTCTGTAGTAATTGGGATACGAATGCGTTAATTAAAGGTAAAAGTGAATTCATAAAATCGTTATCCGTGTTTTTATTTGAATGGTTATTTAATTTGTTCTTCGTTGCGTAAGCATACGAACGCTTATCAGCGAACGCGTATCTTGCGGATTATTTGACGTATACGTACACAGGGAAACTTTGTTCGGCTCGGAAATTACTCCGCGGTAATCAAGATATATTATTATTATCGTTTTTTTTATTTTTATGCTTTGAGATATTATCTTTGTAATAAGTGCAACCTCTATAACTTGCCGGGTGGTTACTATTACAGTTGACACACATAGGTGGCGTATCTTTAGATTTTTGACAAAGACTATAATGATGATCGCCTACGCATTTTACGCACCAGGTGGTAAATGGTAAAATGTTATCGTGTGTGATAAGCGTTGGCATTTTGTACATTGGGGGATGTCCTTTGATGGTCTTCTTGGTTCAACAACTACTACACAGTGTAAGAGTCTGTTTAGGGAATATATATCTATGGATGGTTTCGACAATAGTACGACTACAATAGGTAACGGATTTTTAAATTTGTTCTGAAGACGTGTAACTGATGTGACTTCAAATTTTAATTCTAAGAGCTCGTTGAGTATAATCTGTTTAGTAATATTTACAGGGAGGTTTCTGATAATTATTGATAACTGTTTATTTTCGGGAAGTTGGAATGTGTGGTAGTTGATTTTGGATTCGTTTAAATAATTTGTTGTGGCTCTGTAGTCGTTGACTAAGCACAAGTTTAATTTTAAGGCAGATTTTGTGTTGATGATCGAGAAATCGTCGATTGTTATATTGTCTAGTGACTCATAGAATTTTACGTAATCCGAAATGTTGTGGACGTAAATTGGTGGAACTTTGGGTCTAGCCTGTGAAACTTGGGAGTTAATTTCAGGACCACTGTTATTTGTTAAATTTGTGTGTGGATTTGCTTGGTTCGAGTCCTCAATTTCTAATGTCGAGAAGCGATTTTGTGTGGGAAAGAAAGATAGGCTTACAAGTGATGAGTCGCGTGCCCTGGCGGTTTTTTTTGGCGATCTAAATTCGTCATCGGAATTTGGAGGTGGTGATTTTGAGTCATCTTGATCTGAGTCTATTTTTTTTTTTATGACAAGAGGCGGGACTTTTTGACTATTTTGTTTATTTAACTGAGCTAAACTACCATTATTTGAAATAGATGCTTTTGAATATGTTGTTTCGATTAATAATATAGAATACTACTAATATACTATAGCGTATCTTGATTTATTACAACTTTCAACCAGGTGTTATTTGCATTCAGATAACCACAACACTGATAAATTAAATCACAGGCAACGCCGGGAGATGAAAACTAAATTTTCGCTTTGCTATCACAACTAAAATAACAAATACTGAGTTCAAATCCCGTCTCCAAATAACAACTTTTTACAATTTTTTAAACCGTTTTTCTCTATTATACGGAAAACTATTGAGAAATTTCTTCATAAGAACTTACCTATTAATTAAACAAAATTTCCTTTCAGAAAAGTTATAGGCTAGGTCACAATTGAAATTGTGTACACAGATATAAAAATAAAAAAACCTAACCTATCATGATAAAACCAATACATCCCTTGATTCATTCAAAATCTAATATATACCTATTTGGTTTTATTTCCAAACATGTTTCTTCCTTATTCCGAATCGTAAGTTACATACACAATAAAGATATAAAAAAAAAAAAAAATGTATGTGCTTTACATTGTTCTGACAAGAACAATGATTAATCTACAGTTGACTTAGTGACTATTTGCAATTAATCAACACGAAGACGTATTTATGGTCCAGGAAGAGTGAAGGTACTAAAAGGGCTCTAGTTGTGCTCTTATAACTCTATATTTACAGAAAATATTGTTTTCAGAATGCATATACATATACCATAGATACGTACCATTATATAATATTCTAGTAGTATTGTATGATATAGGAAAATCATTTAATAGTCTATAGTCGCAAAAATTAAAACGTAGAGAGATTTGCCAAACATGTAATGCATGCGCGTGATTAGTAAAACCTAATTGTGAATAATAAAATAATATAATAGATTATAATAATAAACAATAAACATATTTACCAACATTGTCTATTGAGCATAATATTATACTATAACTGTTCAAAAAGTAAGTCAAATTTAATTACTAGAAAGAAAAGAAAATAGAAATGTAAACAAATGTATGAAGACAGAAAACTTCGAAGAGAATAGTATTTATAAAGATTTATAAGTAAAAAATAAGAAAACAATATGCAAAAGAGACAGTTGAAAATTTAATAAGTTTTTTATACGAAGTTAGAATAAGACTTCCATAATATATTATCTGTCTTTTATAAACTTTATGCATTTGTTGTGACTGATAACACAAATATAATTTTACTAGCGCTGGTATTCTACCAGGAAAAAATAGATAGATATCTATTCGTTTATAACCTAATAAAATAATGCTTTTATATTAAAGGCTTCAAAAACAATACAATTTTATAAGTTCATAAAAATGAAGTATTTATATAACTAAAAAGTTTATTTGTTTCACTCCTTATAATAGCGTAATAATTTTTGCCATCCACTCAACAAACCGTTTATACATCATAAAACAAATGTATAACAACTAAATGTACTTATAATAACAGTAATATTTTTCGAAAATTGTTTATCAAAATCACCATTGTCAGGTGTTGTGCTTTGAAATATATACCATTTAGTATATAATAAAGGAGATTTAGAACAAGTTGAAACTACAGAAAAAAACCAAGAAGAATTATTGAAAAACCTAAAAATCAATAGAATATCTAAGATGAGAAACTCTATAATGATAATAATAGGAATAATATAAATAATTATTACGTTCCTGACACGTCAAATCATAGTTGAAATAAGACTAGACTGAATGATACTAAAAAACCTTCTTACCGTTTCTATTGCATTTTTTAATAGTATTGGTTTGAAAAGGAAATATACTGAAATATAGGAAAATAGATTTTTTTTTTATCATTATTATTATCATCACTATATTTTGATCGAGTGCATATGATATATAATATCTTATTTTATACAACTTCGTATCCCACGGTTACAGATGTTTTTAAAAATAGTCCGGTAAATCCAAACGTCATTGGCTATAATGGCCGTCCATTTTGTTGGTTTTTTTTTTGTACAGTTGATCCTATTACGACTGACAATCGTAAATTTTAAGACATGCACTAACATTGAAACCACCTTCGTGACTACCTTTGGGTGATATTTCACCAGCATGGCGATAAAAGCAACTACAATGCTAATGCACAGAAATCCATTGAGATGAAATGGAAAACCGTGTTTTGGAAAACCTCGTGTGCTCGATTGCGGACGACCTTTATACACCATCAACGTCAAATGCCTTGAATATTCTCTAGCGTCTCGTAAACATGCTTCTCAAATATTGCAGCGCTTGCTTAAGTATATTTGTATATAAGATCGGAAGAAACATTTCCCTTTGAATACGCTAAAAATGAGATTGTGAGTGACTCCGTGCACGCGTTTATGCCGTCGCATAGTCGTTGGGATTTTTAACTATTTCTCTTGACGATAAATGATAAAAGTTTTTCGTTTAAATAATAGCGTTACGCCTTGTCCATGATATAGACAATAGTTTTTCAACCTTTTTAATATCGCGACCCCCAAAATAGGTATAAAATATAGTCAATCACTTCACGACCCCCCCTCCATCTAGGTTAGGTAAAAATTTAAACAATAAAAATATTATTAATATTATATCATTAACCAAACGAAATATTCAAATATAACATTTTAAATACCAATTTATAAATACCATATCTAGTAACTTAAGCTTATCAAGTTTGAAAGTTATGTATCGGGTCGTTAGGAATTTCCATTAGTGGAGTAGTGCCCGTTTTATTGATGAGATATCTACATTTAATCGACTGATTACACTAATTATTTATTTTTATGTTTATTAATTTTTTATGTAAGTAAGTATATCCTTATCGGGATAATTTTATTATTATTATTTCAATTTTTTCAATAAAAAGTCTTAAATATTTAAATAAAAAGGTACATTTGGTAAATCAGCGTTTTATTATTTTTGACCTGCGCGACCCCGAGTCATGGTGTTCGCGACCCCCTGGTTGAGAAACGCTGATATAGACCGTGTTGCCGTAACGGGACACACATCACATGTGGCTACGTGAACATTTACTATAAAATATAAACTACGAACAGACTAATTATATATTATTATTATTACCATCATCTCTAATTGAATTATAATTGGGAGTTTTCCATAGAATGAAAATTTAACAAAACTAAACATACGCCTTTACTTAATAAACTCATCGTACGCAACTCACATTATATAGCACCACTATACTACACGTTCTCAGTACAGAACACTACTATACAGAAATGTACGATGGTTGAAATAAAATCTACGAGTATATTCTGTGCAATTCCGTGATTGGGAATAACATAAAATAAAAATAAAATTAATTTTAATCCAAAATCCAAGTGTTGTGTGACACACTGACACTGGTAAAAAAAAAAAAAAAAAACCGAAAACACTCTACTCACAAAGGTGAAAATATACAAGAACTTAGCATAGGTACAAATAAATCGTAACCATTTTCGAATGTGTTCAATTAGTTTATTAATGCATTTATATTTATTAAGTCATTATTAGAAATACACCTAACTTATGTATTTCTAGCGTATCTAGATCACTAAATGCATACGTTTCACGTACATCTTACTCCATAGGTTTACCGTTTGTAAGAAATTTAACATTACTCCCTCAAATGTATCACACTTATTTTTAGATAGACTGAATTCGATAGTTGTCATATTATTATTAGACATTATTAAAAAACACTAGGTTATACTCAGAACTTCGAAAACCGTTCAATACAAATAGGTACTCAACTATATCGTTTTATTTACGAATAATTATGATCATAATATTATTAAAAAAAATCGTGCACGACAGAACAAAAAGCGGCTTTGACGTCATGTTGGTTTTCCTATATTTCCCTCTACAGTAACATTTCGTATTTTTTTCGACTTAATCAAGGGATAAATCAAAAGCAATGTATTTTAATACACTTTGTATCAACGGATAAATCAAAAGCAATGTATTTTAATGCACTTTGTATTTATAAAGAAAACACGCCGTTTATCAAAACAAATTAACATATAAATGTTACAGTTTTGAAAATACTGTGTTTTATCCTAAAAACATGACAAAACAATATATAGAATATAATGCATACTGTGCGTATTGAAGTTCACGTAGTCATCGCCATCGTCGTAATACCGTACGTAATAATATAAAGTTGTATTTTACAGAACTTCTAATATTTATGTTTAAACACAAAAATGTAAAGCATAATTTGGTATTACTCTATATAGGATGTAGTCAATTTCAACGTAGTTTTCAATAGTACACCGTAAAAGCGTATATTACTGTATATTATACTGTACCTCGATTACGCTGTACACGAAAACATGTTTAACGGTCATTATATCCGTGGTCAGGTGTAGAATCGTGAAAAAATCGAAAAACGCGTTTTATTTTCTCAAGCACAAGTTACGGAAATTCATAAATTGAAAAAAAAAGGATAAGTGCACAGAAGGGTATAAAAACCCAGCTATAAATAATGCATGTGTATATAAAATTTATGTCTTCGACGAGAACCTTACAGCGCCATAACCCGCCGGGATTATGAACAAATGTATTTAACTGAAATAGTATAAATATGTATGTGTGTGTGTGTGTGTGTGTGTGTGTGTGTGTCTACTGTATAATATACATTGTATATCCTTCAAGAAATGCATACGTGCAGTGGCGTGTTGACCGTGATTTTGAAGGGCAATTGCCCGATAATTTTAAGGGGTGGATGGGTCAGTGAGTTCTGGATTTAGTGAGAAATATTGTAGTACAAAATTAACTACATAATACATTTGAATATAATATAAGAATAAGAATAATAATTTCAATAATAATTAATAACTATATTAACATACACAGTAGAACAGTATCACGATATTGTAAATAACAACACTAAACATGACTATTTAAAGCATAATCATTTAGTTGATATTTAAGGTAGATTAGAAAGTTTACTGCTTCTATCTTGTGAAAAAGATCTTTCTGGCAATATTAATATCGAAGAAGCAATCGATACATTAGCAAACACTTCATTTGTGTTAAAAAAAGCTTTAATCTTTAAGTAATATTTGCTATAAGTAATAATAAAAATAAGCAATTTTATTCAAAATATTATTCATGTATATATTTTTTATTCTAAATATTATGTTGTTGTATACTAATTAAAGTTAAAAACTAGTAAACGCATACAGTTAAAAAAGTTGTTTATGATAAATATACATTTTTTTATTTTCTAGATATTGTTACATGGCCTTGATTTAATTACTAGGTATTAACGTATGATACGTGTATACGTACGTACGGAGCTTTTAACCTATGTACTAAATGCTTCAACGACATGTAATATGGAGATATTGAATTTCGTTTTTCAAGTTTATTTGCGCATTTATACATAAATACGAACATACTCATGTAGCTTATTTCTCGAGCGCGTGATATGTGTCTGTGTATTTTTGGATGTGATTTTGGACTCTTATGATATATTTATTAGTTATTATAAATACGATATCAGTACTACCTATATTATTTAGTTTAAAAAATTTTATCTAAGATTTACATTTTTTATAAAATATAAAAATTGTATACTTGGTTACTGTTTTTATATTTAATTATTGATATCACTGATATTTTCTTTATATATAACGTAATTTAACGTATTTATAGATTCATTTGTATTCTATTATTGCATAAAAAAATTATGTTGCCATTTGAAAAACAAAAGTTGGTATTGCCATTCCTTGAGTGGTACAAAAAATCTAGGCGTTGAAAAATATGGTCTTGTAGTTATAGGTGGCACTTGGAGATGATTCCAAGAGGGGAGCAAACAATTAATTAACTTTCATAACCCAATTCTCCCAAGATAAAATTTAAACCTTGATTTAATTTTTTTTTTTTGTAGTGCTTTTTTACCGGTTTTGACTTCAGTAAAAAAGTTTTTTCACTTAATTTACTAAAATAAGGTATAATAATTTAAAAATGTAACCTAAAATATTAGGAAATATTTCAAACTAATAACAGTAATAAGTTAACTATTGTATTTTGGGGTATGGATATATGAATAATAATTCAGATTTTACATTAAAATATATCCATGTATTTTGTAAAGAATAACTTAACAGCAAATTACAAAACAATGTTCAAATTCAAAACAATTTACTTGAGTGCTAAACTAACTTTTTGGGGGGGGAACTGCCCCCTCATGGCCCCCACCCAACCCAAGTACCACCTATGCTTGTAGTACACATTGCAATTTGAAGAAATGTGAAATATAAAATGCATAAAATCGAGAGTGCATACCAAAATACAGCAATATATTTCACCCATACCTATATCCCACCAAACCAGGGAAATGGAGTATCACCAGTTTCTAGTTTTTAAAAGCTAATTAAACCTTATCAAGATGTCAAACGATAAAATGAATGATGACATAATTATGATTTATGGATAATAATAATAATAATAATATGATTGAGGTATTTCCAATACTTGCATTGTGCACATAGGCGGATATTGGGGGGGGGACTTGGGGGGCTTCAGCCCCCCCAGAATGTAATTAAATGCACGTCAGACGCTCAGACGTAAAAATAAATTGTATATTTTCACATTAGATATTTTATAATTCTTATTTTATTTTAATGGAATACGAGAATGGTTAGGAATAGGTACACTTACATTAATATATTTTCACAACGCAATAGGTTTATACAATTAAAATAAAAATAAAAATTAGTAGCTACCAATAATTATTTTTTTTATGTTCCTATTACCAATGAATATATTTGGTACTACAGCTATATTACAGTAAGAGTAGCCACTACCACTAGCAAGTAGGTTGAAGCGTCTATAAATGTCCGTTTAGTGTTTACGCTAATGGATAAGACAAAAACCATCAAGCGCCCCCCCCCCACACACACACACACACACACGAATGTGATCAAATATCTGCCTATGATTGTGCGCACAGTACACCGAAAATGACTAAACAATAATATATTATATTATCACAGTATTCTACGTGCAGTATAGGAATCAAAACAATATAAATAAACATATCGATAAACTACAAATTTCATGTTCGACGGTTTCGATACCATCCGATTACGGGCATCCTGATGACTCGTAGTCCGCGTTTCACGCAGCCCCCGAAAACGCCCTCATACCTCCGAAACACGTCCGTCGTTTCCACAGAAAGGACAGAACGTTCTTCCTGCGGCGGTGGTGTATTGCCGTGATCGTCCAGTTTGCGGTTTCTGTTTTCTGCACGTTCAACCGCGAAAGTTGTTCCCGTCGACGACACGCTCGGATCGACATTAGCGAACCCGGCCGGGTCTTTTGATCTCGTCGTCTTCTCATTGCCCGACTCCGTGTTCCATGACTTTGACGCATTTACCGCGTTGCCTGCAGACGAAACGCGACTTACTCGTCATGCCGTGACTAAAAATAATGTCACGTATTCCCACGGACGTATGCGCCGCATTTTCATCGACGGAAGGAGAGAATATAACACATCACATTACGAGATTGTATGCGTTGAACATAATATATATTGAACATATATTGAACACTTCAGCAGTATATTGCAGAGTTTAAAATTATTGTTCGCTATTTAACGTACCTATTCATAAATTTGCTATCGATATTATATTTTTATACCGTATTCAGACATGAAGATTGGTTTGATTTTTAAGCCAATATTGTTATAAGAAAACCGCATGAAATCAAATTACATTTGAAGTTAGATAACTTGTTTTCTTAAGTTTAGAACATTAGTTGACATTGATCAGTTATACTATTCAATATCTGGACAACTAACTAACAATAGTGTTATAAAACCGATACTTTTCTCGATTTAGTCCAAATCCTTGAAACACCTTTTTGTAGAATATTTCGTTTTCTTTATATTTTCTTTATTTTTGTTTGCTAGAGTTGAAAATGTATTGTTAAAAAATATGCCCCTCCCCCTCTCATTGTAAGATCATAACAGATTATTTTAAAATACCTTCCTGGGAGGCTGGGAACAACTCTTTGAAAAATGTCCATCCGTACCATCGATCAAATTTATATTATACGTACGATGATTAAAACAGCAACAATGTGATAATACTGTGACCGTGGGTAGGTAGACTGTCACCATAAATAAAATATTATCATAAAAAATAAGCTATTTTATTAACAACGGCCTTTTCTATTGTTGTTTGCAGGTAGTGCACGTTTAATAAAACAAAAGATCCTGCCAAATATTTGATTTGCGATTCGATATTACAAAACTTTACTCTTTCATCTCGTTTTTTAGTTTTATACGTAAAATAATTAGTTGTAAAAAGTTTATAATACTTTTTTTCTTCTTAATTAAAAAACATTTTAAGTAGCAATATATTTTAGCCGGTTCATACGTGCACGATCTCTTTGTATGCAATCTATAGTCGAACAAAGTAAATAGAGTTCGTTTTTAATTATTAACTTATTATTTCTTACGAAACGAAAAATAAAAATATATAATATATAATGAAATTCTATAAACGATGATAAATCAGTTGCGCTCGTGCTTATCTATTATTCTAAAACAAAAAAAGGGGATCACATGAATCAAATCTTTCATTTCTTTCTTACCTGCTTTATAATACGTTGTCGATCCCTTGAACTATTCTCATACTTAAAATTCAAAATTCCTTCATACAATCGACAACCCGTTCATTAGTCCCGTTCCACGATCCTTTTTCTTCTACTCGTTTTTTTTTTTACTCACCTCCCCTTCACTTACGCTTAATGCTCGTGGTGATCCAGGATCCTTCTTTCTCCATAAAGCCCTGATTCATCAATGTAATCTTTAGCTCGGATTTATTGCACTACTATCTGTACTAAAATATTATGTTTGTAGCATACCTTTCGACTTTACCCGTATACTGTATTTTTGTATTACAATAAAATAAAAAAAACCTATTATCACTCTTTTCAGCTTTTTAATAATAAACAGATTATTGACACATAGCTCGCTATGGCAGATTTAATGTTAAGCAGAGGAGATTGCCCTAGAGCCTCAAATTAATAAACAAGATCAAATTTAGTAATGAATTACAACCTATAAGAACTTCTAAATTAAAGTGGGTGGTATTGGAGGACAGAAGCTTAGAGTTTTAAAGAAACCCCTTTAATCGAGTATGATTGAAGTGTTTGATTTTAAAAAAAAAAAAAACATTTGGAAAGAGAATATTATAAAACAGCAATTTTACCATGATATACGAAACATTTATGTTTGTAATAAATAGTTAATACTTTCCAAAAGGCATGATTTCATTATGCTACAAATATTCTGAATTTTATACTTATACTTAAATCAATCCTACGTACTATTATAGCCACTATTTCGGCTTTAGTAACTGTGACCATTAGCCCTCCATGTGCATATTTTAGTTCATAGGTTTAGAGGAACTGAAGAAGGTTAAACACGTCAATAGTGTATGTGTGAAGGCATGAGGACAACGCTGCTAGAGTCGTTTGGTCACCCATCCGACTGCTAACAGCGCCTGGCAATGATTAATCGCAGCACTGAAAATAACTGTGGTAAACCGTTCCGCTACATCATGCCACACAACCACTACTTTTACGTTTTATACTTAAAATAAAATAAAACAATTAAAAGTAATATTAATAATAAAACTTACATAATACATATATATATATATATATATATATTAAAATAAGAATTTTGTAGTTGTTGAGCTATGTTAATTTGTAAACTAGTAATAAAAATATTAAAAAAAAAGTTTTTTATATTTATAGTATTTAATATGATTTTAAAAAATATCACCCTCTATTCCGAGCTGCAAAATCCTAGATCTGCCATTGATACATTATACTATGATATAATATTTTTTCATTAATTTTTGATGCAGAAAATCATCCGCAATTGAATCTTTTTGTTGATTTGATTTTGTACAGTTATAACAAGAACTCATATGAGTATGTATACGTATGTACAGGAGTATATTCTAAATACCATCTAGGTGTACAGAGTGTACCATGAAGATTTGTCAGATCTCGGTGGGATACACTATATGTATATAATATATAACTCACTTTCGACGTTATTTCCGATTTGGTGTTCATCGTTGCGATGACACATTTTTGAACTAAACGCACATACTATTGCGATTGACATTATCGTTAAAAGCAACAGTTTGACACGTTGAAACGAAACGTAATTGACAGACATAATAATGTATTACAAATTACGAGTATAATGCGCGTGAAACGAACGAATACAATGCATAAAAGAACGAGCCAATATTTTTATGTGATCAAAATAATATTATCATAGTTATTATTATAATAAGCGATCGTCATGGGATTTTTTGAACAGTTGCAATAAGCCGGTGACCTAACAGCCACAATTGACAAGAAAAGGACCAGATCAATGCCGGAATTGTAGAAAACCCCTATTCGCGTCAGACACATTCTAACAAACTGTCGCAACCATTGGAATATAAAAACAAATCTAAACACCCACAACGATGTGAAATAGTTATGCTCGACAAAGATAACAATAACTAAATGTATAGCACAATAATTTAAGCCTGAAATTTTAAACATCCAACATCTGTAAAAATTATTTATATTGTATTGTAACAAGCCAATCACCTTATAGTTTCGGCTCAATCAAATAACAATAAAATAAAAGTAATAATAATATAATAATAGTATTAATAATACACAGGCTTTCGTTCGTTTCTAATCGACCAAATGGAAAGTCTAGGAAGCTAATGTAAAAGTACAGTCAGAAAATATTCGTATAGCGTTTACTGCCTAGAGCAGTTTAAAGCGGTTTTCATACTGTTCTCCGCGGAACCCTAACGGCTCCGTAGCGTTCAGTGAGCATATCTGTACTAACTAAATTCAAATTATTATTATAATACTCTGGGTTACATTTTTATAACAGAATACGAAGAAATTTATTGAAATAACCAATTCATCTTTAAGATTTTTATTTGATAAAATATCATTAACTTATTTATGGCGCAGTAGCAGTATTATTAACGAATATAAATGTCTGGATAAAACAGCTGTACTAACACTTCTTTCTTTTGCAACAGCATATCTGTGTGAAAATGGATTTTCATTGTATGTATCAAAAAACAATATAGGTATCGCAATAAATTAAACGCTGAAGCAGGCATGCGCATACGCGTCTATCAAGTCAGATATTAAAATACTAATCAATGAAAAAGGCCAACATTATAAATCACATTAAAATCATTAAATATTAAAATTTATAAACTAATAAAATAATTTATATATATTCGTATTTAAAAAGAAAAAATAATTAAAAATAAAGTTATTTACAATTTCCATCATTTTTTATGAATTATTGTTGTCTCAAATAAATATTCCTCATTTTTGAAGCTCTGTAAATTTTTACAAATCTAAGGGCTCTAAAAACAAAAAAAATTTGAGAACCACTGGTCTGAAGTATAAAAACATAAAACATTTAATTTTGCTTTTTACAATTTGTTAAAAAAAGAAAAGAAATGCTTTTCTTTTTCAGGTTCTACAAGGCTGTTATGTTTTAAGATTTAGATTTGTTTGTTCTTACACTTCCCTCCATCCTCAAAAAAAAGACATTTTAACTATTATTAGATTAAAATATTTGAAAGAAAATGATTTATTTTTTATATAGGTATATTACATCGGTGAAACGAGTCGAATAAGTTCAAAATATTTTAATTTATTCGTGATATTATGATCAGCTTCGACAATTATGAGCCAAGTCCTATAACATTTTTTTTTTTTTTATTAACACGTGCTACGCAACGTTGAGATGATCTACCACAAGAATAGTATTTAAACGTTGAAACTTGACTTAAAAATAAATACATTTTTATTTCAAAACTTATATAAAAATAATATTTATTCAGTAATTTTATAAGTATACTTTCATAGTTATGTCGAACTTTTTTCTGCTATAGCCCTTGTATTTGTATATGTGTTTTTATATGACTTTAAAAATTTATATTGTTTCTGTTCAACAGTTTTATAGTGCATTTTTACATTTTTTTATAGTCATCTGACCTACATTTGGTACAAGAGTTTCGCGTGTTTCGTGTTTAATTTCCAGTACCATCAATTGATTGATAAGTATCAGTTGCAGCCATTTTTTCCATACGAATATAATTATGATTTTTGTCTGATTCATTTTATTTTTTTCAAGCCAAACATAACACTCGATCGTTGTACATAATAATATACAGATATATAATATTGCAATATGAAATTTTTTACGTACTTTACATAATACGGTGTCACATACTACACAGAATACCACCGTGCGATTGAATACAAACATTTGTAACTCTTTTTTTTTAAAGAAAATATTATAATCGTTAGCGAAGCAATCAAATTTATTATATCCCTATCATCAATACGGTATACTATACCGTGATTCGATAAATTATTTTTACCGTTTTCCAATCTCATAATTTCGTCGACGACGGTGCGTAAGCATGATATAGACGTTTATTGTTTTTAACGATGAATTTTCGGTAAAACCCCTATCTACTCCCTTTTAACAACAGCTGTGGCTTTTTTGAAACGTTCAAAAATCAATCATTTCATTCAAAATGATTACCTACTCTACAACTATGGTTGTATAATTATTACTGGATTTTCTCGTGGATACTATTACGGCCTGTTACACGCAATAACTACGATAATACTCGCGGTTAAGTCCGATTGATATATAAATTAAACAAAATATTAAATAATAGCTTTTATACTATATACATATAAAATGCATATCATAGTTGAGACGATACGTGTTATATTTGTGGGAAAAATTAATTCTTCTGAAAATATACAAGATAAATAAAATGAATTATCTATGGAAATAACTTTTCAACATTTCAACTTTTTTCCTATCTATAATAACACTCGGTTTTCCGTGATGTTGAATCGAACACAAACTCAACAGGAAAACCATATTTCTTTCAAGACGGTGCAAGTTCAATAATTCTAGAAATCAATAAATTTCACTCAGAAATCAAATTAAATGAGATATAAACCCGATTTGAGTTTTCATAGTCATTCGTCATTTTCTTCTAAATACATATAATACATTTTGCATATTTAAGCCATTTGACCGTAGGTACTTATCTGTTACTTATTTTTTATTGCATATTTTAAGAAAATTATACGAATTATTTTTTATTCTAAATCACGTAGATATCATTGACATAAATTAGTAGTATTGGTAATATTCTTCAGATGAACAATATTTTTGAAGAATATTATTATTTTCACTCGTGTTTCATTTTATATTCATAGCCAACGTTCTTTTTTGAACATTTTGAATTACTCCAGGCGTGCATCTGTAATACATATTATTTTCAAACTCCAAACTATAATAACACGTTTTATTCTTATATATACACTTATCTTATCGACAATTAGCACGACTTTTCACACATTATTATGATGATGTGTATTGTAGTGGCGCAACTAGGAGGGCTAGGGGGCTTAGCCCCCCTGACTACGATTTAGCCCCCCAAAAATATTACACGTTGATTTTAATATTTGTTTTACTTTAATTTAAAACTGTAATAAATAAATAAAGTTGACTATGAAATGGTTTTTCTGTCATTCTTGTATTACAGGTAAAAAAAAAATATAATGGTAATCAATGTACGATAGTGTGAGGGGCGGACCCTCATAGGTTATTTTTCGTTTATAGTTTTGGTGACGGCTGTAGCCCCCCCCTAGAATTTTAATCTTAGTTGCGCCTATGGACTGTATTGACATTTTTACAACACATATTTTTAACGTGTGTACATTTCGTTAATCTTTGCGCACAAGCATAGTCATAAGTTACTCATGACTCATAACAAACATAACAAAACGGGTTTTCAATCATGTCAAAACGTACAGCCCCCGGAATCACATAGAAATATAATGCATACATAGTATAATATTATAACAACATTATTGTTATAATTATTTTTCTCTCGGAACATCACGGATTAAAACGCACACCTTATAATATTATATTAACTAATCTATGGTCGGGAATAATTATTGTATTCCGACGTGCAGGTGTGCACGCGCGAGTATATTTTACCGTATACTGTGTACAACAATACTAAACGAATCGCGCACCCGTTCCGTGTAGAGATTTTCTTTTTTTTTTCGCGTTGCTAGCCTACACCAAAATCAGTATAGTGACACTTCCCCGGTGGACATCATGAATACATAGAAGTAAAATATATATACACCGTACACGCACTCAAAACCTATGACCCGTCGTGGTACCTATTCCGCGTTGTCCCTATCAGCGTGTACACCATATCGTTTACACACGTCACAGTCGCGTACAGACGTGTTTACGGAAGGGAGAAGAGCATTTGCACTTCCATCCCTACCACCTCGTCGGGTAAAATATTCTGCCCCTATTTTGACCCGGTTCGGAATAAAAATCCACCGCATGTTTTCGAATATTCCACATCCGCACGGTTGCGAAACTATATTATTATGTTATCACAACTCAACGACTGGTTTTATCGCTACTAAAAAAATATTTACCATATTTTGTATCGTTCGACAGAGGACGCACCTGGACCGTTTTGATAACCGTCCCAGCAGCCGCGAAAATATATTTACATGCGTTTGTCACGCATTTGTACTAAAAACTAATCGTATACTTTTTTTTGTTTTTGCTGCTCACAGGACAAATTTAGATTCGTCGCTGTTGGATCATCCAGAGTTGGCACTATTGTTTTACCTGTGCCAAATGATGTTGAGGGAACTCGGAAAGTGCAGCCGTTTGGTGCAACTCATCCCGATGGACATGACTGGATATTTCGGTGAGTCCCACGAGTAGGATGCCGGATCCGTACACGAAAACATTCATTTTCACACGATTATCTCCGTATATTAATCGTAATTATTCGAAATATTCGTAGATAATCATGTGAAAATAAAGGTTTCCGTAAACGGATCATATTTGTATGAGTTTCTGAATAGCCCTTCTGTATTTATGACGTGGTTTTTTCGAGTATTTTTCTAACCATTATGTTTTCCAGATGAAAACAATAATTTCTATTCGTTTATCTCAATGAAAATCAGTTATCCAAGCCATTAATATCGTACAACTCTTAATTGATATGTGATTTTAACTCTTAGATATATCAACGTTTAAACGTAATTTTAGAAAATGGAAAATTTAATTTCGTAACAAAACAATAGCCGTCTAGCGTGATCCAAAAGTTCGTAAAATGATTCATATATTTTCCAAAATTTGTCATATCCTGATATATATACTCCTTCTAAATTTTATGCACCCTTCTCGAGATGCGTTGTCTTGCAGTTTAGAGAACTAGCTGTCTCATAATAATACCTAGTTCGTAGTCGTTTAGTCGTCAAATCAATATTCAAAACGTCCACATGCCAATTAATATATGTATATGTACACAGAGAACCGGGCCGGACCGTCGAACATCGGTAACGTCATTAGCCAGATACTTTTATGCAAGCAAATCCAACCGGACTTTAATCAAGAAGAGATTTGTAGTATAGCTAAAGACAGTCAAGATCTGGCAAAGCTCATCCAAGACATGCAAGAATTCCTTCCCCAGCAAGACACTGCGGCTGGTATGTATTGTATTGTTGTCGAAAGAATATAGACATCATATTATATAATAGAAGAAAATCGTTTTTTTTTTCTTTTTTAACATACATTTTTGTTCCGTTCAAATAGTGACAGAAAAAGCTACAGCTAATATATTTAGAAATTATTTTAGCAACGTTAACCATTTTTTTTCTTCTGATTTTATAATTGCGTATACATGCAATATTCTGTAGAAAAATAGTTTTTTTTCTTTCTGTCTCTTTCACACACTCCTCGGCCCCACCCCTATTCATTCCTCCGTCTTCGTATAGCAAAATTAATTCAATTACTTTCTCTTAGCGATTATTCGTTATAAATTTATAGTGTATGCCCTACGATATTGTTTCAGAAATTTCGGTGAAGAAATATTTTTTTAATTTTCATGTCCATACGATGTTATACGATTGCGCGTTAAAACATTTGCTTATTCACTAAGTTATTTATTCATCCGAAACATTTACTATTTGCAGTATTTACTTTTTACAACATTTATCTGCAAAGTTTTTATATTCAAAAAAAACTTTCTATTATACACCGGAAGTCTCTTGAAAATATTGCAAATATAATCAGATAAATAATAAGTGGAAATCGGATGTCGAATATACACCCTTAGTGTTGGGTTAGGTAGTCACTCGAATAAGGATACGGAATACAGATGCGTGGTACGCATTGAAAACATACATAATAATTAAAAATGAATTACCTAGCAAAAATGAATAGGAAAACATCAGTATTAGTGTACAGGTATATAAAAATATGTAACAACAGTAAAAGTAACCTAAAACGTGTTTAAAAACAATTAGCATATCCTTTTCGCACCCCTTAGTAACAACTAGGTCAGTTTGACAAATACAACGTCTTGACTAAGATGATCTTCTTCACTTTTTGGTTACCTAGGAAGAATTATATTTGTTTGATAATGTTGATTTTAATAAACTGCCGATTGAGGAGGAGTATGTAAATAAAAATAAATATCATTAGACAACTGGTGCACTTTTTTCAACCCACATTTTTTTCCATCGAAATTGTAAAAAAAAAAAAAATTAAAATATCTCCCAGGTGAGACCTGCTAATTCAACTAGTATCTAGTGTACAAGATATTATTATTATCGCTTTTTAATTATTTCTGTTGTTAATTCTATTAATGTTTTCAGAAAAAAATGCAGCGTTAGAACCAGAAAACAGCAAATGGAAACGGAAAGGAAGACGAAATTCAATATACACCAATGTCAGTTCATGTTGTTGTTTTTGCAGACCGACTTACCTTTGATGTTTTATATTCGTTGTATTAGAGCGCAAAACAAAAAAAATATTATTTTTCCAAGCTCAAAAAAATAACACCGTCTCTATTACACGAGTTTTACAACATTGTTCAAATGGTCTGTACAAAATGTTAGCTACGTAAAACGAATCTCTTTTTAAGCGTAATCAAACATTGTTCTATATTTTTTTTTCGGTCGGTCAAAAATGTCACCCATCGTATAAGACGTTCTACCACCAGCTTCTCCACCATCTATACCCGAATAATCTAATACGCGTAGAGATTTTTTCCATTTTCGTCAAATCACAGTATACCTACAATTTGCGATAGTATATATTATACAACAACAATGATATTGGCCCGGAATAATAAATAGCTCAAACGAAAACGCAGCGAGTTATAAGTGTACATAAATAAAATATAATATGTATATATAATTAATGATGAGATTGAACTTTGAATGTACTTCTATTATTTATAAATTTATTATATTACATAAACGTAACATTTCATATAATTCAAACCGGACACATATAATGAGGTAGATATTAAATGAAACGACCGGTGTATATATTTATGCGAATGACCTGCTTGTGTTGAAGTGAAAGAAAAACAACTTACATCAACAAATGTTTGCAAAATTTAAACCAGCAAAACTTGATTTTTGTCTAAGTACAATCATTTTACAACCTAACCGTGATTCTCTAAGAATAGTGAATAGCGTTGCAGCGGAACATCAATAATTCCAAATAGCCACAAGGGGTAGGAAGAATTCATGTTTTAAAAAAATAAAAATTCCAATGAAATATTCGGTTTTTATTTTTCAATCGAACGCGACAGCAAATCACTATATAATAATATTATGAACCACATCGCGTTGAAAAATGTTTATGAAAAGGAATCAATTCAAAAATATTCCGGAATAAATCATTATACACGTGTAGTTTTTATTCATACATATTCGATATTTTTTCTTTTTTCGGCGTTTTTAAAAATGTGATTTATATCAATTCGGTTTTGATGTTTTTTACGTATAATTTTATGTTGGACTAATTTTTCAAAACGATCGTGACGAACGCGAGATGATTTATCGCTGCCACCCCGGACTTCACGCGGTGCGACGGCTTTGATGTCGGTGATTTTCAGATCCCATCTGAAAATTCCGTGCGCGCGAAGGTCGCACAGCTGATTGCGATCAATCCTTCCGTCGCACCGCTACACTTAGTTTCCCGAGACACTGGAAATAACCTCTGTATAGCAACGACCACAAAAGTAGTCCGTGCACAAACCTAGTAGTATGCATAATATGTGTTTCGATGCACGAAAACCGCGCACCGTTAATCGAAAATGTGTATATACATCTAAATTCACAGTCGTTCGCCGGTTCGTCGCAATCACGAGAAATTGGATTAAGCGTACACTCCGGAACGATCAGAGCTTCTATCACACATACATTCCGTCGTGACGCTAAAATCTTATCATTATTGTTATTATATCGGTCTGATTTCGTTTCCAAAACTTTGATCAATACACATGATCAAATCTTATCGGCAAAGAACGTATCGGATGCTTATATGATGGTATGCCATTCAACCCCAAGGATACACATTATTTCGGAGGGTTACAGAGCTCCAGCCATTTCTGGAACAGTTATGTTATTACACAAGAACACGACTCCGGAACGTCAAATTCGATTACGTTTAAAATTTTTCACTTGTACAGCGGAGATTTCACGTCGATACAAGAAACGGGGTCATGTCGGTACGTTAGAAGTATTCGAATAAAAACGTAAGCCAAACTCGGAACGTGAAATTTTTAAAATCTTTTATCAAACATTCAAATGTTCCGTATATTTCAGACACATTTTAATGATCTTTAAATCAACTGCTTTTATATCTCGGTAGTCTGTTTTAGTTCGGTTCCCCTTGCGTAAGGTCGAAAGTAGAGAAGGCGTGATGATCTCGTTTAATATTATTATTTTCCTTTTATAAAGGAATTTCCGCAACTGTAAGGCCATCAGTAATGCGTGTTTCGTTGTTTGGTATAGGCATAAGTTGGGCATAACTCGTGTTTAAAACAGTAATTGTGTGGTTCCTTTTCACTGGACGGCTGCAGTGGTCCTGTTCAGACCGATTTTGAACTTGGGACTTAGCGTTTAAGCCACAGGCACTCCGCTGCAACATCTCCAAGACGTCATTTATTACTCGTCATTTTGGTATACGTAGACACCCGTAAAATCTGCTAACGAATCCTGCGCATTTGTGTCGTTTTCCGTTTTCAGCCAACGCTTTTTTCTCTTGTCGTCAACCGTGACACGGCCCCACGTGGTGGACGTGGGGAGGGGGGATGTCATAGATGTAAAATTACGAGTTAAAAATTAACCGTCGGTACGGGTTTGAACCCGCGACCACACGTGCCGAAAGTCGACACGTGACCAATGGGCCACCGCACGTTATGTTTCTCTCGCAATTTTACACCTAATTAGATGAACGATCCGGTTGTTCGGCTGAGAAGAGATAACGCACCGCGTCATACTCCCCCCCCCCCAAGCCGCACAACGGGAGATGACCTGGGTCGGAGGTGGTAGAGCGAGCGGTGTTGTGGTTCCCCCCGACGGAGTGCTATGAGCGATGTCTCGAGGGGTCCGCTCGGCATGCTTAGCGGTGATCCGTGGGGGGGAATGTGGGGGGACAGTTTTGCGAAGCTGCCGCCGACCGCTGTCTGCCTTTCCGTACGCCCGTTTGGCCATTGGTCATGGTGGGAGACCGGTGATTCCTGTTCGGGGAGCCATTTGACACGGCCCCACGTGGTGGACGGGGGGGGGGTGTCATAGATGTAAAATTGCGAGTTAAAAATTAACCGTCGGTACGGGTTTGAACACGCGACCACACGTGCCGAAAGTCGACACGTGACCAATGGGCCACCGCACGTAATCTTTCTCTCGCAATTTTATATCTATGACACCCCCCCCCCACGTCCACCACGTGAGGCCATGTCAACCGTCCTTGCTGTGATCTCTACAATAACGCATCCACACGCAGGCGGAAATACTATAAGTATAGAGAATACCCTTACACCGCGCTACTTAGCAATATTATTTAATTCGATAGATCGTCGGCATTTGTGGCATAATTCCTACAATGATGACCGCTCGAATCGCCGTAAAAAGTCGTCAAACGATTTAAGGGGATTGTGTATCCATATTGATCTACTGTCTCTATCTATCACACGTGCAACATAGGAATTCAGACGTTTTTTTATTTCCAACGTACCGATCGATTAATGAATGCGATAAGAATTTTGAAAACTGATTTTAATTTGTCGTAAGTCTACTTTAGATCGACATTCCCACTCTTCTTAAATCTTGCAATTAACATTCCTTCGAATTGACTTTTGTTGATTTTTATGTTTCTAATTCGTTTAATTCTATTTTGTGAAATTTTCAGGGACAAAATGAAAAAAGTGGGAGATTCGATCTAAAGTAGACTTAACGATGAATTTAAATGAGTTTTCAAAATTCTTATCGCATTATTTGATCGATCGGTTGAAATCGTTGGAGTCGTTGGAAATAGAAAACGTCTAAATTCCTATGTTTCGTATATGATGGACAGAGACAGAAAATCATGGCTTACAATCCCCTTTTAATTGCGGTTATTATTTTTGAATTCCTCTTACCCCTCAGCACCTGGACTTTTCGAAAGATTCTGTGCTACGCTCCCATAAACAATACTTAAATTCTACGCGGCTATGACGTACGACGACGATGAGTACCTCGCACGTACGTGTTGTCGAATAAACTTGCAGGAATACTGACCGAACCGATTATACCTATGGATAGGGGGGGGGCGGTGAACAACCACACATTCCGTGTTTATCAAGACTTCAGAGAAATATAACGGACAACAGTATGCAGGGTTAGGTATTACGTATATCATGTAGTTCACTAGCTCGGGCGTGTTTTTCCGACAATATAATATCAATCATATATTTTGAATCATTCGCGTAATATAAGTATTACGACCATTCTGCATTTCATATACCTAAAAATGGCGTAAAATCGTGGTAAACTCCATGAGGATGAAACATTTCACAAGCCCAATCTTTGTTTCACTATTTTGTTCTCCCATCTGATCGTCATGCTTTTTCTCAACACTTATACAATACTTCTTGTACCTGCAACTCATATTCATTCTTTGCATTTCTATCGACACCGTTACCATGTTCTGTTATAAATGTCAAGATATTATATTATATTCGTGTCAATTTTTTCTCTTCTTTTTATACGTCGTACCTACATAATATTGTAAATTTCATTCGCAATTAAAACTGTTTCGTCTTTAGAGATATACCTATTGATTGTATTTATTATGTATTTAGACTGTATAGAGCATTAAAAACAAGTACATAAAATATAGTTCATTAACGATCGGAGTATAAAGAACAATTAATATAAGGACAGAGTTTTAATATCGCTGCGAAGAGATGAAATTTCAAATTAAAATACTTTATTACATTTGTAAAATCAATACAGTCGTGTTTACTTGATAATATAATTAATAAAAGTAAACAAAATTATTGTCAATATAATATTTCGCAACTAACTGAATAAACTTTAAGTACTCTCATCTGCGTTTTCTGGCAATTCTGTCGATTTCCATCATCATCATTAATAACATTTATTTTTAACGATTTTAGATTCCAATAATTATTTGAATATAATACGTTTTTATTATATTACGCTATCGATTATTTACATAGTAGTTACGTACCTAGTAGTATGCCTGTATTCAATTATTATACCAATGTTTTTCTCTACGATTATTACCCCTGCCTATGTGTTATCATTATATAATCATTATGTATTATACATATTTTATTTTATAAGGTCAACAATATTGTGTATCGAGACGCATGTATATTATACAGCCACGTTTACGTTTTTTTGTTTTTTTAATAATATTATTTCTTACGAAATTGTACATTTGTTTATACATCTTATAAGTGTCTAATATAATATACTATAATATTAGTTCGATATTCCCTATATAATATGACCTGAAGCACCAACTATCACCGAATTATGTAAAATGATACTTGTTGTCAACCGTTATAATAATATAATAACTTATTATATTATTATACAATATATAAATAGTATTATGTAATATTATTTAGTTTTTTAAAGTCTACTGTCTAAGAGTTTACGCTATTGGGAGGAACATAATATATTGTTATTATTATAATATAATATCGTATTCGATTTACTCGGCAGAACATTCATATTACATGTTATGCCTGGCTCAATAGCTATTCAACGTTCACTAGGTATTATCTATATTGTATTTACAGTATTGAATTCGTCATTATGCATATAGTCTATATAGATATTGATATTGATAATAATAGCCAATAGGTATTTATTAATTGTTTATTTATTTTTTAAAATTAAATATAGTATTAAACTCTTATTACAAATTATTATAAAATATACAATGTTATAAATTTATTATAATATAATACTAATTCAATATAATATAGTTGAGTAAAATGTGTACATAAATATTACTATAATACATTATTAGTGTTATTCTGTTTTCATGATGATACACACATTTATGTAAGACTTAGATCATATGTTATAATAATAAATATGCCAATTATAACTATATTTAAAATATCTGTATTACTCGTCTGCCATGAATACGTGGTACCAGGTGATAACTGTTTATTGTGCTAATTTTATAGTGAATCAACAAAGTATTCATACATTATAATATAATATATTATAAGACCGTAATAATACGTTGAAAAAAAAAAATAAGAAAAAAGAAAAGGAGAAAATGGTATACCTTCTGGGGTATAGGTACAACAAATATTCCGACGAGGTAGATATTATAATATTTGAATTAAATTTTCTATTTGACATCGTATAACAGCAGCCGAGTAACACAAATATCTTATGTACTATGATCTAAGGTGTAAAGACTAAAGTCTAAAAAAAAAACCCCCGTTAATAGAGTTGTTCATTATAAGAGATGAATAACCATGGTTTTCAACATTATTTTTACTTAAAAAATATTTATATAATTATTTATTAGAATAAAAAACAAGTTATAGTCACGTCATGTCCATTATATTATTATGTTTATATTATTTACGTTCCTGAAATGAAAATGCAGCAGAGATGTTCAAACGTGTACTCGCGAGTCGCGACTATAATATTACAAACAGTAATTATAGTACCTTTATAGTCTTATTATAAAAAAAAATGCTTTTCTATTAATTTTAAAGACTTTTGAAATTTTAAAAGGTGCAAGATATTTTTCGTGAAATAATCAGATGGAAATATTGTTAATGAAAACCACGGTATAATAATAATGACTACAAGAAAAATGTGTAGGTATATCGCGTACAGTGTTTTGTTTAACTTATCTCGTACAGTCTGTGTTTTCTTTTATTTATTTTTTAAATAAACAACAATAGCCTTTTCTGATTGAACGTTTTGTTAGTCATATTATTATCATAAGACAAGAGAACCTTTAAGAAGCTAAACAGCCTCTTGAAGCAAACAAAATTATTCAAGTAATTTAAAATAAACGGACTTTCTCAATTAAAGCCAACAACATGGAAATATTATAACTAATGGTATACACAATGTTGGGATAAAATGGTAAATACTTGAGTATCTTTATTTTCCTTTTAAAACAGCAATACCACAGCTTCCCCTTGATTTAAATAATAAATGGTGAATTCGTCAAAACTGTAACTCCTTTATGGCTTACATTACAATAATTTCCTTTGCCTCTATGCATTGTACCGAACCATAGTCATTCAATCATATAAGTTTTCTTTTGTTCATGATACTTTCCCATCACGATATTCAATTAATTTTTACTTAGATATAATATATTATAATCAATTCTGACTCCCTTTACAATTTTTGTCTCCGACATTAAATAAAATTGCAGTATAAATAATTTGTGGCCCAACAGATAGAAACCGCCATCCTAATATTTCAAGGGTGACCAAAAAACCGCCTGTCTTTTCACTTTATTGAAGAAATAAAATTCAATCAAACTTGATTTTACAATTTCTTGTTTAAAATGATTCTTTATTTACATATTATATTATCTCACTGTGTTTCATGCTGTATGACTGAATGAAAAAATAATGACAATATTTAAGAATGCGATGAAACTTATAAAAAGGTTTAACACACGGCACGCACCTCTGTGTAGCCAACGATCAAAATACTATCTAAAAATGTATTATACATGAATATATATGTTTATTTCTTATTGCAAACTCAACACGATTACCAGTCGGAATTAACCAGTCGACAGTCATGCACAAATTTTTTAAGTTTTGTATTGTAACAAAAATAATTATCGTGACTTAAGGCTCTATAATTAATAATTCGTCGATAAAAAAATGTCGTCGATTTCTTGCTTTACCTTAGCTCTTATAAATATTTAATTTATTTACAACGTTATAAGATTTACGGAGCACCCTTGATCCCATATCATTATATCAATCAGTCACTATAGTTATATGGACATTTCTTAGGATTCTCGTATACAAATACAATTGAGATTTCCGGCAGTGGAAGAACTTGATTGTACTGAAATCTACTTTAAATACAATATTATACACAACAAGGAAATCCTTAATATTGTAACTTCAATCGAATTCTCGTTATTGTAATCAACAAATTATGTTTCAAAGCAAAACATATTTTTCTCTGTATATTTTACTCTCATTATATAAAATCACTTCCCCGTCCAGTTATTTTTATTTGTTTATAAACACAAAATTAAAAAAAAAAAAAAAAAAATTGGAAAATTTAACTTTATGGTGCCAGGATAACGTATCTCAAAGAAGTAACTATACAAGTGTCGTTTAGTGCACGATTGTATCATTCAATTACATATTTAATATTTCTATCACATTTTATGTTTTTGGCAATTAAGTAGACAACTAGTAACTAATATTTCTATAATATAGATAATAAATTGGAAGCACAACTTTTGAATACTCCAACCAATCTTTATACTACTATGTGCAATAAGATGAATCTTTATTTTATACTCACATACGTACACCGGGTACACCGATGTTGATATTAAGTTGTATACTTAGTAATAGATTTATTTATACTTTAAAAGGACTATTTAACTCAAATTAGAAAAGTTGCCAATTCTATGACGGTTACGTCAATAATTATTACGTCATCCTTAGTTGTACAAGTTATTGTTTATTTCCAATATTATCATCAACTTGTAAAAATATTGTTATCAGTTTCTACTGACTTGGAGTATCAAAAATATATCAACGATTTAGATGATTTATATGTATAGTATAAGTGATGAATTAAAATTCGTGCTTTCCCAAATTGCTGGCAATAAGTATTTCCTACTTAATTTTACTCTGAACATTTTATTTTGAATAATTACATAATGTGGCGCCAGGGGCGGATCTAAAGCCTGGTTAAGGGGGGGGCGAATAGAAATATTTATGAGTGAGATATAAAGTACAATGAATATTTGACCGTCATTTAACCAATTTATTGAAAAAAAAGTATTTTTAACTTTTGATTTTTTTTTGCGAACTCTACGAATCCTTGTCACTATGAAAATAATCACTAATCCGTTTCATATTTTTACTCGTTATGTTCGAAGAATTCAACAAATAAACAAATTAAAGTAAAACCTAAAATCGAAATCTTCACAAAAGTCACTAAACAGTATTTTTCGTAAAACTACCAACTACAGAAGATACCGCAACTAAATTACACATTTACACGACGCGCAACGTTTCAGATTTAGATATATCTTAACATAATATTAAAATGTTAAAAAAAACTTAAACCGTTAGAACTTATAAATGATAATCACGGTATCTACACGGAATATTTCATTGTGTGATAAGCTAGGTATTGATAACACAAATCTACGTTAGATTAACGATGTCTATAGCCTACAGATATTAAATAAATCTAAAAATACGGTTTCCAAATATTCCTATACCTTGGCGTATGTGTGTACTATAAAATCAATGGTTATAGTTCGGTCTCTCGGTCACAACCTCGATCGTATATAGAACCGTAATCAAAACTATTATATTTTACTATAATTTATGATTCATGAAACATCCTACTTATATAAATATATACATAAGTTATAGGTATTTATAAAATTATTATATATGCCTATATAAAAAATATTAAATAAATCTGTAAAAAAAGCCCAAGGGGGGGGGGGCGATTGCCACGTCGCCCCCCCCAAAGATCCACCCCTGTGTGGCGCAGTCACGCAGAACAATCCATATCCTTAAATCAAGCTACAATACGTGTGTTTTTCACTAATTATAACAATGATGGGCTTAGATCAGAGTCGTTTTACTATGTTAGAAAATCGTTTTGAGACGTTTGAATTGCACAAAATATTCTTTATACCTAAAACCCTCTCCTAAAACAACGGAATGACTTTTTACACAATACATTTATAAAAACACTATTATAGGTACATAATTAATTCCTTGTCATTTTTCTATTGTCTTATTTTTCTCGTATACGTGATACAATAGGTCATATGCAAACAAGAACAATAGTTATTTCAACAGTGTTGTAATAATATTTCGGAATACCTGAGCATTTAAAGAAGGAAAACCATCCGACTGACTTCGAAGTTCGAATAGTGTTGTTTGATTTTCAAGTTATCTCACAAAAAACTTTGTAAGTATATAATTATAAAACTTATGGTGAAACTTTATCGAGTTAAAATATGATATTAAATAGCGACTAAATAATAGCAATAATATAATATGAGTAACCAATTATAAAACTTACTAATCTCTTTTCATCCAACACGTATTTAAGCAAAGTTACTCTCTTGCTGTTGTGTATATAGTATATTCAAAGTTGCAATAATATCTAATACAGTGATAAGCAACATCCTACAGGATATCATAGCTAGTATACCTATAATAATTGATACAACTAATTGTATACATTGAGAACGTACGTGTATAAGTACTCGTATGACGTATAGTTTGCGCGTGTGATGAGTCAAACGCATTTCCCTTATTAATAATGCATGCGCATTACATATTGATATATATGTATTGTTTACTAACACTATGAACGCAAAATAATAAGATGTGAATACCGAGCGCATAAAAGTGTAAAAGCTAAATTTGCGTATTTCACTCTTCATTTTAAATCCACCGATTTTGATGAGAGTATACAGAAAGAATAAGCTCTATGGGACCCGAGTTGGAGTTTATAACAGCATACTCATAATACATGTCATGTATAATTTTGTTAATAGTCATGGCGTGAGGGATGGAGGCAGCATCTATTGTACTTGTATTGAACCACTTTTATTGAACATTTTCTTAGTTCTTTTCACATAGTTGTTCCAAGTGCTTCACCAAATGTCTACGCATGTTGCCTTTTTTACGTATTATTTTGTTCACAATGAAAAAGCGTCTATTGTACCTACCTGGATGTACCACTTTTCGGACAATAATAGTGAACATTTTCTCAATATTGGTTCGCAAAGATGTACCAAATATTCCCCCTAAAATCCTTAGATTTGCTTTTGAAAACCGTTTTGTTGAATATGAAGGGGGGAGCGAACGTCGTACAGCGTGCAGGCATTTAAATGTTGAATGCATTTAAATACTCTACCACGACAAGTAAAGCTGTCCTGTCTACTTTTTCGCTTTTTTTACTCAAACTTAAAATTGTAGAATTTAATACTTTTAGTGACTAGGTATTAGAGCATACTCTAAGATAGTATACTAAATAGTACAAATTGCTATGATTAATTAAACTAGGTAATATACAGTGATACCTATTACCATTGATTATAAATAGGTACTATTATTCATAATCAATACTATTACCTATGTACGTTACAACAGCATCAGAACCAGCGCGAATCAATACCATGTGGGGGGGGGGAAGTATCAAATTAGTGAAATTGCCGATTTGGAAAAAAATACCAGCATAGACACTGTAACATTTTTATGATATGATGAAACAGGCATGTCCCCAAGGGGAATGGGCGAAGAGAGCAGCCGACCGCCCATAGAATTTTTCAAAAATTAGTTAACAAATTAATAATGATCAATGACAAAAAAAGAGAGCCTTTTATTGATATTGGGAACACTTCCCATAAACGTTGCTTCAACAAAGAGGCTTTTTAACATTTTACATGTTATTTATAAATTTCAATGCCAATTTTTATAGCATTTTACTTCATAACAATATTATTGTTCTATTGTTTTCTAATCAACCTATTAAGCGTTATTATTCCTTTAAATTTGTAATATCTTATTAGTAAAGTTTTTATAAACATAAAAAGACCTTTGCCATATTAATATAAATCTATAAATAGAAAATTCTTCACTTTTCATGATTATTCAAGTATTTAAAAGTATACGTGCTGTATTTGGATAACGTTTAAATAATGATAGTTGTTAATTTAACTTTCACCTATTTGCTTGCTTCTTACTTCATGATTTTTAGACTACAAACTTGGTTCAGGAGCCAAATGGGGCAAAGTAGAATAACAGAATGGCATTAATGCAGTTGCACAGAAACATTCAGGTCAATATAATATAAATAATGTAACTAATAGATTAGCAAAAAATAAACGAAAAACCAATTTTATTATGTAATTAACTGTACCTATCTACTTATTCTGCATTCATTGCCTATTTGTATTTTGATATTGATACATTGATAACGTACCTAGTTAAGTCGGTACGTATCTACATAATAATAAATATTTATTATACTTGTAGTTTTTGTTTATAAATATATGTATGTATATATAACCAAATACCAATAAACATTATGGACATGTATGCTGTATACACCAGTGTAAACCGGTCAGCCTTGCACCTAAGCACTAAACAATGATATTGATACTGATGCTATACAATAGCAGATAACTAGGCGGCTAGACTTTATCTTCGAAGTTTAACCTGCAGAGTTCCAATTTCATATACAGTAGATTCTCGTTATGTCAAATCTTAAGGGGAACAGAAAAAACATTTTATAAAAAATATATATATATATATATATGTATGTATGTATGTATATGTATGTATTTATATGAATAATAAATACAAATACGAAATAAAACTAAAAAAAAAATAAAATACTGAAATAATTGAAATAAATAATGATTGAACAAATTATTTATTTTTTTTAAAAATCTGTCATTAAAGTTTATATAATATTACTTCTTTCTGCTACGACGTCTTCCAAATTAAATAATGCAGCTATGTATATTTTATTATTTTTAAAAATATGAGTTGCAATCTTTGGGCTCAAACAAGAAACTATTAAAATGGCAATTTATAAATGTACCTACTGTAGTTGATTAATATCCGGTTATAAAATGAAAATGTTGATTGAATTTTGAACTGTAGTTTAAATATTATCTGAAATAAATAAAACACAAACATTATTATATTTTTAATTGTAAATAGAACTTTTATTGACAAAATAAAAATTAAATAATGTACTTGGGAATTGGAAATTGTTTTCCATCATTTTATGTGTATTAACTCAATTGCCTTTTTTCTTATTTTAATTTTGGCACAAGAGCTATTGAAACATCACTAAAAGTCATAAAAATTATAATATTATTCCCTTAATACGGTACTATCGTGCTATGAACATGTTCCGTGTAGACTATGTAACACTACGCTGCAAAACTATATACCCAATAGTTGAAAATATTCAACTTTTCGCTTTGTGTTTGAATGTCCATGGTTTGTGTATTCATTCACAGAAAATGAACATACCATTTTGAATATTTATAATATAGTGCAATTAACACAAATAATATAATAAATTTAATATGAATTAATATAATAGTATAATAATAATAATATGAACGACAAAATAACTTGCAAATAATCGCCATTTTGACATATTTCATAAGAAATTGAACTTTAAAGGACTTCTACAAAAAATTTCTGTAAAACGATTTTCTATATTTTTTATCGATATTTCGAAAAAAAAAACATAGAAAAATCGAAAATTTCAATTTTCTATAAATACCTAGGTCAAAAAAACTCAAAAAACAAATTCGAAAATTTAGATATGTATAGAAAACGGTAAAAAAAACCTTTGGTGAAAATTTCAAGTAAATGCGGTTTTCAGTTTTTGAATTATAGCGTTTTAAATAAAAATAATGTTCGTCAAAAAGTGTTATTACGTAAAAATTCGATTTTTGAAAATGTTGTATTTTTGATTTTCCCAAGTACCATCTGCATTCACTTTCCTTTCAGAAAAGTTGCCATATTAGGGAATCGCAGCATTTTTACTGCTTCAAAAAGTGTCGTTAAGATACAAAAATAAAAAAAATAAAAAAAACACACATCATTGTAAAATCAATAGATTCATCACTTCGTCCAGAATCTAAAATAACTACCTACCTATCATTGTAATTTTGTAATTTATTTTATTTTATCATTCAAAAATGCGGTAAACAATATTGTGATAACCACGAACTTGTAACCGATAATAACAGACCACGCTTGTAGATAGTGCTATCTACAAGCACACAAATCACAGATTAGATAAATTTTAAAAAATTGTGTAGCTAATGTGTGCCAAGAATTTCGAGAAATCAAGGTGGATGTTGGGCCAAGTGAATCCACCTTCAAACTGTAAGCCTGTGCTTTTGAGGTCCGTGGTCTGTCACTTAAACGTTTTCCATTTCTTTACGCTTCAAAATATGTGTTTGACGTTTGATTACCGATTCAAGTACGTTCAAATAAGAACTCTTACATTTATACCGTGTCCGTTACCTTTATCACACGAATGCAAATGCAGTGGAATGAGAGATTTTAACCATATTTTTTACTATTGTTTAAAATTTCTGTAAGAAATGCATAATAATTGATCATAGAATAAATTATATTATAATATTTTATTATATCGTCTACCGCATGTTGCCACGGATCCACGCATTTAAAGTAAATTTTGTTTATCACGGATTAGTTATCATAAAATGCGGCAGAACTATTCCGTGGTAATGCTATAATTATTATCCGATTATTGTGAAACGTGGAAAACTGTGATTTATTTATCGTCTTAATGCAATGTTCATATTACTATACATAATGGCGTTTCGATGGTATGCGAGTCCATTAAGCCTGGTCGAGAAGCTAGTTGCTCACGTTCCTCGCATTTCTTCATGTTCGCAGATAATCAAAACGTTTTTATACCAAACATTCCGTTCGTTATCCGCGATGGAACGAACGATATGTCGATATCAATACAGTTGTAAGTGTGCAACGATCCGTGATCGTGCGAAGAAAGTCGAGTTAGCTGGGTGGGGACCGTTCGGAGCTCACCACTTGTTGACTTCTTACTTGCTTATTATTTTATTATAAATAATTGAAAAATTCGTCCGCAGTGATTTGTTTTCCGTGCCACGGTTACCGTCCGTCATCTGATTGTTGCAATTGCGTTTCAATCGTCTTGCGCTTATTGAACCTGTTCTGGAATTGGTTTTCTAGTTTTTTAACGCACTCGTAAAAAACGCACATTTCAAACGGTATCTATATTATGTTATGAAAGTAGGTACAATCAAAGAAAACCAAAATTTCCATCAGTTTTTATTTCCGCCAATTGATCTTGAAAAAAATACAACAATTATAAAAAGCTCACGTGTGCTGGCTTTTCAAATCGCTATTCAGCATGTCAACGATATTAGTGGACTACAAAGATTCGGTTCAGATAATTACATTCAACCGTCCGAAAAAATTAAATGCTATTTCATTTCAGGTACTTTCATGTGTATATGTTTATTATTTAATGAGATATACATACATTTAATTTTGATTTGTTTTTAAATGTATAGTGCTACAAAGAAGTAATCACAGCTCTCCAAGAAGGAGCTGCAAATGATTCGGTTTTGTTTACGATATTAACTGGTGCTGGTAAAACCTATAGTAGCGGCACTGACTTGTTTGATGATTCAAATGCAGATTTTACAGAGCGTTTAGCTGCTACTCGGTAAGTAAATAATATAATACATCCATAGTATTTATTTTTTTTTAATATATCTATATCCATAACCATTTTGTAGAGATTTTGTAAGAGCATTCATTGATTATCCAAAGTTGTTGGTAGCATTAGTGAATGGACCAGCTGTTGGAATTGCTTGTACAACTTTAGGACTCTGTGATCTTGTATACGCAACAAAAACAGTAAGTTAATGATTATAAATAGTGATGGATTTCTAAAAACTATTGTTTGATTTTAGGCAACATTCTCATGTCCTTTTCACAGATTGGGTCTTACTGCTGAAGGATGTTCAACCGTTACATTTCCATTAATTATGGGGAAAATGAGAGTAAATAAATTGCTTTTGAAACATTAATGATTGTATAATACTAATGAATATAACATTTATTTTTTGATCAGGCCGCTCATTTTCTATATTCGGGTCAGACCTTATCAGCCATTGGAGCGAAAAATTTCGGCTTAGTCAATGAATTTGTTAATGATGGAGTTGCTGGAAGAAATCAATTAATTGAAAATATCAGAACTACAATATTGGTGAATAAATTGGTAAATAATATTTTTTTCGTACTTGTTTGAAAATAAAATTTTGCAATAATTTTAAAATAATTTAAATTGTTATAAATTTGTACAGCCTTTAATGTACACCAAATCGATGGTGCTTAATGGTGTAATCACTAAAGATGAACTGCACAAAGCCAATGACAGAGAACATGAAAGACTAATAGAGAGGTTTTATTCAGAAGATTTCCAAAGCGCTGTTGCTAATTATTTGAAACAAAAAATGTTAAAGAATAAGCTATAAACCTTTTCTTTGAAATTATGTAACTGATACATCATACATCACAATGTGTTTTAAAGAATCACATAATAAGTAAATTTTTATACCACTTTATTAATCACACATCTTTATTTTAAAAGTTCAAATAAAGTACTTGTATATTAATTATGAACAGCTCATGATACTAGTAAAAATGTATGCAATACTTATGCTAATAAATAATAAATTTCTTTTAATACATTTTAAATTATTATACGTTTTTCAATTGTTTCAATCAATAATTTTGTTTTCACTTATGACTAATACCTTAAACTTACTATACTTATACCTTTCTCCTTGCTTTGATGTAATCTTACTAAAAAACTTCTATGTCTGCAGACCATCAAGAAGGTTGTTTGCAGCTACTGTAACATTGTTTCCCCTACTGTCTGCATTTTAAGTTGTATTGCCATGTTCTCAACAGTTTGATAGGTTTGCATTTGTAGCCACAGGTCCAACTTTTCCATTATTATGATGCTTCAATAGTTGTTTTTCTTAGACACAACACATATTTCTCTATTAACAGTATTTTGGTTATAATTGTATAATAAAATATCTCTTTAATTATTAAACTTTTAATAATATTTTATATTCATACATCAAACCTCATGTTTAAATTAAATTATGAAGTGTAAATTATTGTTTTTGGAAGTACTTATGTATCATTGAATGCATTGATACATGCATTCAATAATATTATATAATTATTAATTTTTACAAAAATATGCTTATGTAGTATGTTTGAATGTTAATCATTACTGATGGACTTAGCTGTGGAATACGATTAAATTCCGATTTTTTATTAGTAACTCAATACCAAAATCAGACAAAATCAAATTTAAGCCCAATGGTACCCATTAGTTTTCCATAAACCAGTGGATTTCTGACAATGATGACAATCCCTATTCCCTACCAACATCATTTAACTCAGTAGCGTGGCATGATGAATATTGAATTTGGTCTGTAGTACCTATAAGCAGTCACTTACAATTAAAGGTGGACAAAAAATATTGATGTATTGATTTCATCAATCTGTTGTTTTTTATTTATTTTTTTTTGTATCTGTGTACGCAACTTTGATCAGGAGTGCTCCAATGAACACAATCCACGAATTATTAAAAATCATTTTTAATTATTAAATATTTAATTTGTGATACAAACCTATAACATTTCTAGTAGGTAGGGAATTTCATCTAATTGGCACTTTGGGGGTTAACTTGTTTCTAAAAAATAGTAAAAAGAACAAGAATGTTACTAGCATTTTGTAGATATTTAATAATTTTCTATAAGCACTATAACATGAAAAGAAGATAAACTTTTGAATATTTAAATAAAATTACTATATTTATAATATTTAGATGATACACTATAGTAATGTATTACTTATATAATTATTTTTAAACTATTTAATTAATTTATTAATTTAAATACAAATTATTACACCTATACGGCCATGCCTTTAAATTATGAATTCATTGTCATATTATTTAGTACTTAGTGTTTACCTTTTTTTTATTTCTAAAAATATAAAAATTGAAAATGTGTTAAAATTTTGATGTATCGTAACATCGATGTTCAAATATTTTCACCCATTTCTACCAACAATTATTCCTGACCACGAATTCAGATATACTCTATCTTAATTCGTGTTCCTGACTGTACATAGACTATATAGTACTTATATAGAAAAGAGATTTTGGAAATTGACGGTACAATCTCCAAAATCTCTTTTCTACGTCCATTGTCCACTTATTGTTTAACAGGCAAATAACAGTTAATGATATTGTCGACACATGCTTACTAAAAACAATAATCTCTGTTATTAAACGTGCGATACAATTTTATTACCCGCTTTGGAGAATTCCATTCGACTTTGTTTGTATACTTTTTCTTCTAAAATCAAATGTATATTCTCGTACGATGAACAATTTTTCGATAAGACACGTTTTCAAGAATCAACTGTTGTTTTTTCCACTGGTAGAATCAGAAAATAACGGTTTGTGCCACCGCAGAACAATGCCACCATGCGTTGGATATAAATACATAATTAAATACATTTCGCCCATTTCGGTACGCGCGCCGCGACGGTCGTGTACTGGTTGTGAGAATTTTTTTTGAATCACCCGGGCTTGTCCCGCCGGTACTTTGAGAACCACTGTGGACGGCGGCGGCGCGCCCGCGTTCATTATCATTTATCATCGCACACCGTTCCCACCTTCATGGCAGTGACGAGAATCACGCGTCGCCGATCCCTTCCACCCCGGGTCCATGTCGACCGCCTATTATCACACGGATCACACGACGGCATCGTTCCACATCGAAATTCCCGACGTTCCCGTTTGGCGTTCACTCCGATTGATTTTGTCTACTCCGTCGCACCAGCAACGAAATCATGGCTTCCAGACGATTCGATCTGAAGCCCAAGGAATCCTACTCGGCGGTCAAGTACGTCCAAATAGAAGGACTGGTGAGTACGATAATATGATATTGATCAGCGGTCTCGCGTAGTACCCGTCTGCCGTTGTTAAACCGTACGTTGTTTCGTGTCGCAGGCGCTGATGAAAATCGCCAAACACTGTCACGAGGAATGCGCCAGTGACGTGATCATCGCCCAAGGAGCGCTGTTGGGCCTGGTCGTCGAGGACTGTCTGGAAATCACCAACTGTTTCGCCTTTCCAAAGAGCATCGACGAGTCGATCAACGATGGTAAGTGAACGTGACGACTCGTCACTTCTTATCCCGAATCCTTCAATTTCCTTTCCATCGCGCTATGCCGTCATAGTTTACTGGTTTATTACCAACGATTATATCAATCTAGTTAGAGTTCTTAAACCATACCATTTGCATTTTGTTCTGTGAAAATTGAAAATTGTTTTGTACATCCATCACAAAACTAAATCTGATCAATTCCTTTAGTATTTTATATTGTTTTCGGTAGATTGTGTAATACCTAGTCATTGTAATTTCTCTGTACATTATCTTCTATGTCTTTTGTAGTCTCTTGTAAGTATGCCACATCTATTACTACTCCTTATTTGATACTTTATTGATCCTGATATATAATTAATACTAAATTGTCTAATCATTTTTTTTCCTAATAATCTCCATTATTTCATTTCTATCTTCCATCTGTATTTATATTTGTAATGTATATAGATGTTAAATATATGAATCTGTTATTAAATACAATCTAATTTGACTAGTTAATTTATTCAATTCCATCTTTCATGTGCCTTTATTATCTACCTATTTATTTAGATTTATTCCAGGTACCTCAACTATAGTAGTAGTAATATATATTTATGTTTTAGATTAGAAAATTGTTATTTTATGTTATACATAATAATATATTGAATAAGATTAATATAGTTTTTGTTAACATCAATGTTTGTATATTATGTGCACTTGCAACATTACCAGATTTTAACTTTTGTTTAGCTTTAAAATGCTTTTCATACAATCATTTATTCAATTATATGTTTAATTATCTGTTTAATAAGGTAACTAATCCCAATCATCAGGATTTATTCAAGTGATACTTAAATAACATTCATTCAACAATTAAGCTGAATCATATATATCATGTCTATTTTTATATATTTAATATATATATATATATATATATACATTTATATATTAAATTTATTTTTAGTAGTTTTTTATACTGCAATATTAAATAAATAGTCGCAATACTAACTTTATTATTATTCCATTTTATAGAAAAATATCAGTTAGATATGATGAAAAGTCTTCGTCAAGTCAATGTTGATCATTATCACGTCGGATGGTATCAAAGCTCTGATATTGGGAATTTTTTGAGTTTACCATTATTGGAATCACAATTTCATTACCAGACTAGTATTGAAGAATCTGTTGTTCTTATTTTTGGTTAGTATTAAAACTTAAACAATATTAGTATTATTAAATATGTACATAACAAATTATTTATATACATTGCTGCAATTTACTTATATTTAACATATTAATGATTTTACATATTTTGAAGTGGTGACATTTATTAAATTTATTATTATAACCTGAATGTTACTAAATACCTACTAAATACTAAATTACATCTATTACGAGCTATTTTAAAATCTTAACTTATAAGCAGTGGCGGATTTAGCGTCAGGCAAAGTAGGCCGGTCTAGGACATTTCAGCATGAACCATTTCGGTGTCAACCCTTTTCGGCGTGCATTCAATTCTTTTAGACTTAAATTCTTTAATTTGATTTTTATTATAAACTTGCTGTATGCCGGTATAGTATATGATTCTAAACACGCTATATTAATTATCCTAAATTAGTTTTACCCATTTTTCAACAAGATTATAAAAGCATTATAGGGATAAGATAATTTTTATTGTCTGATATATTTAATATATTTTTTATGCTTTTGGTGCAACAATTCGGTTTCTGCTTATGGTAAGTTTTTAAAAGAGGACTAATCTGGTTGTTGCACTGATCTCTTTGATTGAAAATCATCAATAATTCCTAAATTATTTATAATTCATATCTTTATATAAGACATAAGGTTACAAAATGGAATACTTGTAATTATATGGAACTTGTAATGAAATAATTGTATCTATGGTGTTTATTTTAAATTGTGTAACTTGTATAATAAATAATTTGTATAGAAATCATGTGTTATATTTTTATAGTTCCACTACAGGTATTTTATACAATTGTATAATATAATTTACACAAATATCATTTATGTAGTGTGTTTAAAATCATATATTATACCGGCATAAGCACGTTTATAATAAAAATCAAATTAAAGAATACAAGTCTAAAAGAATTGAATCTACGCCAAAATGTTCGGGTCTCAAGTAGGCAGTTGCTTAGTGTGGCAATTTTAAGCTAATATTTTTTTGAGAATACTAAATTTTTTAGGTTTTGTATTGTAGGGTGAGATTATACTGAAAGATAGCAAATAAAAATGTTAAATATTTAAACATACCACATTTTTGTTAATATAATTAATATTCCTTCTTTATAATACATAACGTCCAAGTCCAATTGACCAACTGCCGGGAAACTCGTAAAAGTAATTAACTATTTTCTTAATGAGAACAGTTTATAAACATAACCAATAATTATTGTTTATTATCAGTCTTTAAGATTTATTTTTTGTTTTACTTAAGCTAAATAAGTAAATATTCTATCAAATGAAAGGATATAAAACTGTAGAGCTTCTGTTTTATGGAAAATGTTAATTCATCCAAGTCAAAAGTGTGTTATAATAAAATACTATAATACTATATGAATATATAATATAATGTATTTATTTTTTATTGAAACGATAGTTAGGTCTTCGTCAATGACTTGGTCACTTAGTTGGAGTAGAGATATTTTATAAATGAAAAATATTTTATGTACGACTATATAACTAAACCGATATAGTTAATTTAAATTTACATGTATTTTTATCTTTTAGATGCTCCCAAAACAAATCGTGGATTTTTATCTTTAAGTGCATATCGTCTTACACCACAGGCTTTGACCATGTTTAAAGAAAATGATTTTAATCCTGACACATTGAAATCATTAAAAGTTGGTTATGATCATCTATTAGTAAAAGTACCAGTTGTCATCAAAAATTCTACGTTGACTAATATCCTTCTCTCAGAGTTAAGTTTTAAAATTAAAGTTGATGAAGCTTCTGAACATTTGGATATCGGCACTGCGTAAGTATTGCAATATATTTTGACTTAAACAAATTATTTTACAGAAGATTTATTATTTCCTTTTTCCAGTACCGTTTTGGAAGGACAGTTACGTCATTTAATGGATCGAGTGGATGATCTAAATCAAGAAGCAATCAAATTCAATCGTTATCAACAAGCAGTTGTTCGCCAATCTTCAGACAAACACCGTTACTTACAAAAACGAGTAAACATTTTTATCAAAACAATATATTCATCACAATTTTAACCATTTAATGTTTTAAATAGGCATTAGAAAACCAAGCCAGAGCCGCTAAAGAAGAGCCACCATTACCTGAAGAAGACATTACTAAAATATTCAGGCCATTACCAGTACCTCCTAGATTACCACCTATGTTGATGGCTACACAAGTAGATACATATGCTGAAGAGATTGCTAAATTTTCTACTCAATCTTTGGCTAAATTGTATATGACCAAAGCGATGAACACAAACAACTGATAAAAAACTAAAACGATGTGAATTTTTCTGAAACAGAAAAATAAAAAAAATCTTTTTTTATAAATAATAAAAGAAAGCATAATATCTCAACTGATTTTCTTCAAAGAGTATCTGTTGTATACAGTTGAATATATATTCAATAAATTATAAACTTCATAATATTTTTTTTTTTTTTTTGTAGATTTAACAAATCAGCTTTATAAATTTATAATCACTTATTAAGTATAGCATGCATTATAATTTTGTAGCCATTCAAACCTATATTCCACCTGATTGTATAGGAAAACAATATTATTTTTAATTTTTTTTGGTAAATATATTAGATTTTCTATTATTTGAATGAAATATTTTCAAGGATAATTTCCAAAATCCTAAATTAAAAATATATAAATAATATGTAATATAATAATATTATTTAAATATTTAAAGTATTTTTATTTTACACTCATGGTTTAAAGTAGGGATCGAAAACAACTATAGCCTGCAATTATAATTTATAATTATTAGTTTAATTTATACCATAGAATTATTCTATTCTGTGTTCCTACTATGGGTTCAAAATGAAAAGTGAATGATGAGTGTCGTACTTTCAAAGATGATGGGACTAAACTTCTCTTTTTATCAATCACAGTAGTAAGTTTTAGTGTTAATTTGTAATAAAATGATAACAGTAATGAAAGAATGCAACGTTATGCTGCACTACTGGTGGATTGAGAAAAAAAATATGTATTTTTAACATCTCTAAATGGCTAACAAAATATTTTAAAATCTTAAAATATATGTAATGAGTCATCTGTACGAGCAAATTATATAGTTGCTGTGAAATATAAGCAAAAAACTAGCCCATTCAATGACTGAATTTTTTGAAAATTCATTAATGGATGAAGTATATCCAGAAAAATTAAAACGTTTGAAGAAACCAGTTTTTCGAAACAAATCTATGAGAAGTGAACTGGGAAATTATATATTTTCACAATTAAAAGATATTATCATACTGTTAGTAGACTTTTTAAATAGCTTTCTATGAAAGTATAAATGTTTCTGACACAGCTTAAATTTTAATATTTAAATGAGTATATAGTATTTTTATAAAAGTATAAACAAGGAGTTTAATGTTTATGAAGAGTTGATTGATATATGTATTAAATAATATCGAAAATTCCTTCGGCAAACTAGGGCTTTTGTTGAAAAAATGTATAAGTATTACTAGTTACTACTGACTGTGGAAAAAATATCAATGACATAAATAAAGGTTTTGTTAGGAAAGTCAAAGTTCAAATGAATGATTGTAAATTCTAAATGTCTATGGTTTTTCATGGTATCATTCCCTATGTTGCTAAATCATGGCTTGGAAAAACTTCATGGATTCAATTGTATCAACCATAAACTACATACAACCAAATGGGTTGACAATTTCAACAGTTTTTGGAAAAATTGAGGCTGAATATGGTAGTTATTTATTTCACTGAAGTCTGTAACATTTTTTCTTTTAGATTTTAAATCATTTTCAGTGAAATTAAAATTGTTTTACAAGCATAATATTATCACTGATGGAAAAAAAATTATATCATTTCGTTTGTTGTAAAAAAACCATGGAGAGTGGAGACTTATCAACGTCCATAGGTGTAACTGGGAAGAAATAAACGTAACATTTTTGAATATCAATTACAAAAGTAATTTTCAACCAAATATTCCGACTTTTATTAAATTGACTTCAAAATTAAATTATTTCTGTGCCCGTTTGTAGTTGATAACGATGAGTGATGACGTTGGAAGCTGTTTACAAATGGAATTTATTGAGTTGCTAAGTGACGAAAGGCTTTAAACTGCTTTACACGATAGCCACAGTTTTCTCCCGGTTTCTGTGAAAAAAAAATTTAGAAAGATTAAACGATGGCCACGTAAAGGCTATTGAGACATAACATTTAAGCATTAATTTATGCTTTAGAATTATTAATAGAACTAATGCAGTACTTTGTACTTACCTATACTAAAATAAGATTGTGTTACTTTTCGTTTACTAACATGATTCTCCTTAAGAATAACACCCACTCTTTCTGCCTTGCAAACATTTCCTAGATTTCTTCTTTAATACCGGGCCTCTTAAGAATTTCTATCGACTCATTTTTATGTTGTTTTGCTGGTCTCCTGTTTTTTCTTAAATATACTTAGTTTTACTTCCCTCGGGTGCCTGTCAGTGGCACCACGTTATTCCACGTTGATTTTAATATTTATTTTACTTTAATTTAAAACTGTAATTAATAAATAAATAAAGTCGACTATGAAATGATTTTTCTATGTCATTCTTGTATTACAGGTAAAAAAAAAATATTTTGGTAATTAATGTACGGCGGAATACGATTGCGCGCGTCTTACCTTTTTAGGTATACGATTGCGCGCAGTGCCAGAATAACAGAAGACAAAATTTTAATTACTCAAAGGCGTACGATTGCACGTGAAATTGGGTACGACGTTGCCAAATGTATTACGTAAATAAAAAATACAAAAAGTTAATAATATCAAAAAAAATATTATTTAAAAAAAAATTAAAAAATTAACGTAAATAATACAAAATAAAGAAATTTAATAATTGAAAAAATATACTACTCGTAAATCAATATTGATATTAAATTTTAAACCTCCGATACCTATTACCAACTATGGCCAAATACTTAAGTAAATTTTCTGGTGTTTTATTTTTTACATAATGTTTGTGTTCATTTTCCAGATTTTCGATTTTCCTTGATTCTTCATTCGATTTTGGTTTTATTATACCCTTGAAAAAGGTTAACAATTTGGTTACTGTTTCTGCCTGAGTTTCCATAAGGGTAGTTATAACAACAAATATTGGTGGATGAGCACTATTACACTGTGCATTATATGTACTATGGAAATTTTTTTTAACGCTGTGACACAATTCAAACACCGAACGCAACTGATCGTTAATTGATATAGTCACATCATGTCATCATGCACGATTATAGTATAGGTATATTCGTACTTGTATGGACATTTACAATAAAGATAATATTTTTGATAATATAACCAATTCATTCTTAGTGATGGGAAGTTTGTCTGATATCGGCAAAAATAAGTAATAAATAATCTACTATCTTAGATCATATACAATACGATCTAAGTCTACTATATTCAACCATGGACCTATATATTTGGCAACGTTGCTTAAAAGTTAAAATAATATAGTGCGCGCGATCGTACGCTTAAAAAGGTCTCGCTGATATGGACCGCGCGCAATCATATCGTGCCCTTAATGTACGATAGTGTGGGGGGGGCGGAGCCCCATAGGTTATTTTTAGTTAACAGTTTTCAGTTTTGGTGAGGGCTGTAGCCCCCCCCCCCTAGAATTTTAATCTTATTTGCGCCTATGGTGCCTGTAAAGCTTACACAATTACTGCACGTAATTAAGCCACTTATATTTGAACTTTCTAGTTCTTTGATAATATATTTTCATCTGCCTAAAGTAATAATCGTTGCCCTTTTGGATACTAGGCTTTGACTTTGGTTTTCAGATTACAATCTTATGTTAAAAAGCTACCCAAGTAATAGTGTGCCTAATTAATAAAATTTCAAAATTAATTAAAAACCGCACTTAAAGAATGCTACATAGGAAAAATCACTGATAAATATGTCAATAAACGAATTACAGATTCCTTCCAAATTATATACGGATGACGGATCATCCGTTTTCATAATAAATTACCTATACACAAACAGGACAATAATTTATTATGAAATCAACTAAAATAGTATAACATTTCCGGGTCAACAAGGAACTTATATCGCTAGGTAATATGATCAATTATTAAATATGTGATACATTGGTATACTTTAAAATCGGGCTCTATTATGTACATGGACATTTTACCTAGATTGTAGTGAATGTCTAATAATGAATCAATATTTTTAATTGTTGCAGGGTGTATAAATAAAATTGTATAAATGTATAATAATATATACAGTAAATTATGCTGATGGCCGCCTAACCATATAGGTACCTATATATACTTAGTGGTCGTAGTGGGGGGGATACGGAGGGATGACATCCCTCTACTTTTTTGTATTCACATTTTTCATCCCTCTACTTATTTTGTCTAGTTTTTGTAGTTGTCAGTTTTTTTTGCTACTAAATTTGAAAATATGTTATTTATTTGTTTAGTTTTAAAGATTATTTATGATAGAAAAAGATTGTAGTATTTTGATGCATAAACAAACTGTGAACTATAAAAAAAAAAAAAAAAACTACAAGGTATGAAGAATGTTATGATGATATCAGGAAATCTGAATTGTAAGGCATTCCTCCACTTATCTTGAGCCATTTCGACCACTGTATATACTTTTAGTTTTATAATAATTAAGAATTAATTACACAATGAATACATCGTTATTAAAATATGTATTATATAATAAAGAAAATAACAATATACTTATTATTTTATAATTTATAGACCGACAAAGCTTTGTAGTGGATAGAACAAATCGGGCAATGGAAAGATGGAAATTGTTTTAATTTTTCCCCTAACTCTAAGGTCGGCGTTGGCCGTCATCTTGAAAAAAATGATGTATGAGTTTTATCAAAAAATGTATTTATTTCTGAAATATTGAACGCTTAATCATATGAGCATTATTGATTATCAACGGAAAAGTAGGTAGGAGGTATAATTTTGTAATTGTAAATGTTTAACATGAAAATGTTCGAATGTGTATTTCAGGACATGTAACATGTCGATGTCACTCCGTAAGTTTTCACCTTACGAAACAACACGTTGGTAGGGAAATCACCTATGTAAATAGATATGCTTAATTCCCAAAATCTTATAAACGTTTCATTTTTATCGTTATACAAATTTATTTTGACCCCAGACTGGCCAGACTTACCTACCACATATTAATATCAAAACACACAATATAGATAATGTACCTACCAGGAAGTATTGTAGAATTGTATTATATGTACCAAAAAGTATTAGAATTCATAAAACTACTAACAGTACCTATCTACTAATTACTATACCTATGATCAACCTTTGTTAAATGTTTTTTTTTTATAGTGCCAAGTAAAAATGAAAATAAGTCTTAAAAATAAATTATTTGGTAACTATCGGGTAAGGCCGGGTGAATTGACTAGTACCTATCTAATAGGTATATTTTTAACAAGTTTACACGCATAAAGATCTTTAGTGTTCATGTTTATTACGATATAAAAACTAATCACAGCTAGAATTTAAAATTTAGATCAATTATTATAATCACCAAAATATCAAAACCTTAACAACGTAACGTACCTAAGTTTAACATTAATCAATAAATTTAAACTTAATTAAGTACAAAAAACTAAAATTCGGATTTTCAAAGAATTACAAATCCATAATTTATTACTTAACCAATAATCATACACTAGACTTAACGAAGAATTATAAAAAAAATACAGGAAAACACAACAACTAGGGTTATCTCATCGTCTTTTAATTGACTTTCAGTTCTCTTGTATTATATGGTATTGATAATTTTATCAATAAAGGTATATATATTGGTGCCTATTGTATTTTGTGACCATAATTTTATTTTTATTTTATTATTACAAAAAAATATTTTTTGATGATGAAAAAAAAAACCAAAAAATTAAAATTAAAATGTTATGATATTGTCGATTGTCATGTGCATGACTCATTAGTCATTATTCATTATAATTACAAAACGAAACACCCTATTCTGCAGTGTGTTTGGCTTTCGAATATAATATATAAATGCGGGTTATCCAATTCGGTACACGTAGTCACGCGAGAATTGTGTTCGGCGTGAAAGTTGTACACATTTCTCGACAACTAAAACTGTTTGTAACAAAGCACGTTTCCTAGGCATCACGCGTAGCCTTCTAGGTTCCTTTTAACTATTTTACATTCGAAACTATTTATTAGAAATGAGGTATTTTTTTTCAAATATATTGCCATTTGTTAACCTTTTCAGTGTATGTTGTATATTATATGATGTCTTGCTTGCTACATTTTTCACATATTTTGTGTTAGGTACGTTACAACTAGAACCATAAGCGCACACTGAGTTTGCATTTAGAGGGTGCTAAAATTCTTTACGGTGCATATGTAGATCCATGGCACTATATTAAACTACAATAATTTTAAATAATTTTACAAATATAATAAGGAAATGCATGTTTTGTCCGTCGATTTTCAAAAAGCATATGATAGCCTACACCGAGAAGGTTTAATTAATAAAAAACCACTGGCAGAGTTCCATTTCCCACACAAACTGATATACATCTGATCAAATCAAGTATTATGGGTAGGTACGTATTTTAAGGTCAGAATCTCAGAATAGGAAAATAAAATCGGAACAAGTACGGACAGGCAAGGAGACTGTTTATAGCCTATATTATTTAATATCACACTGGAAAAAGTGATAAGAGAAATGAATAGGATAGGTGCAAGATTAAGCCCCTCTCTGAGTATAGATCATTATAATTTCGATAGAATAGAGCAGTTCAAGTGCCTGGGGACGACACTAACAGAAAATAATAATACAGCAAAGGAAATAGAAGCGAGAATACAGTCTGGAAACAAATTCTTTTCCGGATTAGCGAAGCTGTTAAGAGCTCGATCCCTCTCAAGAGACTCAAAGAAACAATTATACGCTACCTTGATAAGATCAATTGTTACATATGAAGCAGAGACTTGAGCAATTCGAATAATCGATGAGAATAGACTCCTCTTCTTTGAAAGAAAAATTCTGAGAAGAATTTGTAACCAATGAATGGAGAATAAGGAAAAACAAGGAATTAAAATAACTGTACCAAAAACCAAATATTGCTGAAGCAATAAGAAATAAGAGACTACAATGGGCAGGTTGAAAAGCCTGGAGAAACCAAAACTCATTACTTCGTACAGTACTGGAAAAGAACCTTACAGGAAAAACACCCACTGGAAGACCGAAAATGAGATGGGATGGATGTAGTAAAGAAGGACGTGCAGAGCAACAGACCGAGAGAGATGGAAAGCTGGATTTATGATGGGATGGACTTAGAGGCCACAAACCCCCCAAAAAAAGAATAAATAAATAAATAATATGCTGTTACAGACCACGATTGCTGTTTTTATCGTGATTATTTTCCACAACCCATGCTATCTTAGTATACTGCTACCCAATAATGCAAATCAGCCAAAAATAATTATTTCGTCCGATCACGACGAATGAATCATTTTAATAATGTTTCAGACCCACAACTTAGTAATTATTCTTATTGAGCCGTGTAATGGACGTTATGCTTTTATATAATATTTTATCAGATATATATATATATATATATATGTCGTATTATAGCTTAAGCGAAGGAAATGACATGTACACCAATGCATCTACTATAACAAATTATGATGACCTATACTTGTGAATATTATTATTAATTTTATTTCTTATTTTAAAGTATTCTTGAATTTAAGTCATCTAAACTTGGTAGTTATGTTTTTTTTTTTTTTGACGTGAATATTATAAATATAATATTGTGATATCGTATTGAATACCTATTGATTATGCTGGCTTAGTTTTGATTACAAATGAATACATTTGTATTCGGTAAATCATCATTTCTGATGGAATCAGGAATAGAAAATATATCATATTAAACACCAAAACATTTTTTGTATGGTTCCTAATTTGAGTTCTGATTTATATTATTTCTGTTTATTTTTCTTCTAGTACTTTATGTGTATATATACTCTTGATTGTAATAAATAAAATTCATGATTTGGTTTGATTATCAATTGGTATATCAGATACCTATTATAACTTTGACTTAAATGTGATCGTAATATGATTGATATTTAACATAATATTATATATACAGACAGGAATTTGTAGATATAATATACAGATTTTTTATGTTTTCAGTAAAGTGATTTCGTTTTCAAACAACTATATTTGTACATACTTATGTGGACGATACATGTGGTTATGGTTTGGTATTTCATACAATACTTTTGAATTTTTATTCCGCAATACTAGTTTTGATTTTTTTAAATGCCAATATCGGTTTTCATCGGTATATAGAATGTGCTACGAACATGTAGGATGGTAAGTATATTTAAACGTGAAGCGTGGCGTAATTTTGGTTTCCTCGCTCATCGTAACCTCGCGTGCGTCGTGTAGCTGCAGAAACAATAATGGAAGTTGTAACCCGAGTCGTTTGTTATTTCTACTGATTGAAATTCCTGCGCACCAGTGCAGTATTATATAATGACCCGAGGGAAAGGGGTGTTGATTTCGCTAAATTTTAGTCCGAAGAATCATATTGATTTTAAGTCATGTGAAAATTAACATATTAGTAACCTGTAGTAGATCTAGGATTTTGATAGGTTTTAAAATTTTTTTTTTTTCATAAAAAAACTTAACGTACAGATTAAGAAAAACACTAAAAGTTAATAAAATCATCAAAACATAATATTGCACCCGATAATTATTAATTATTAAATATTCACTTTTTTTATACTACGTGTGCTCGAGAGAACTACATACAAACTTTCTGCACATCCTTTCACCGCAATTTTTTATAATGTGTAATTTGTCCGAAATCGATAGCGCTTGACGTTTTTTCATTCCACTTGTGTACTAGCACTAGGTCATGGTACATGAAACGATTGTGCGTTCTCACTTGCCAATGAACTGAACAACATTAAAAATCGAACGCTAATTGCCTACGTCCTATACGGTTGTACGTACCTACTCATTGATCAGTGGGAATTTTTACTACGTATAGACGAAACGAGTAGAGTTTCAATTTTTACATTTTTAACAGTAATAGTAACTTACTATCGTAATCTGTTAAACAAAAGAGCGTCTTATCCGATCGAATAGATAAAAACTAAGCAGTGGTTCTTACATTGATTACGATGTACAGAAAATATTGTCTAAACTCTGTCGTGCACATGAAAGCGTTTTAAGTGGAAGCGTTTTAGCGAGTTTTACTGAAGTTTAAAGCAAACTGGGGGAAATTTGTAATTAAAATTTAGTTAAAATTAAATCAAATGTTCCTTGTTACCGTCAAAGTAGTATAAAAGTTTTGTTGTTAAACAACAATGTTAGTCTTATAAAAGATAAAGCCTTTTTGTTAGACATTCATCGACTCATCGTAAAGAGGCGTGCAATGTAATTAATAAATATTTGTTAATATAATTATAGTATACATATTTTATAGTCATAAGTCATATAGAATTAATTTTGTTTTCAGAATCCTCTTCACTTCATTACTTCAATAGTACTTTCGTACTGATAAACAAAAAATGGGTGGTATTTTTGTTTAAATAGGTAACAAAATATATCAGTCTCGAATCTCCAACAAAATACACAAACATAAAATGGTCATACTTAATGTTATTAATGTTATTTATACTTCTTCCATTATCACATAGGTATTCTTATTGCGTCCTATAGGACACAGATTAAATATATATCTTGTAAAAATAAAAAATAAAAAAATGATTTGGTTTTATGTACCACTTAATAATACAATACATCAATATTTTTCTGTTTGATTTTTCTTGGATTATTGCCATCTTTTACCAATGTGTTGGTTAATCTAATTCGCCCCAGAGTTCAATTTCGCTGAGTAAAATTATCAGTTTTTAATAACACACAAAAAGTTCAAAAATTATTTATTGATAAAAACGTATCCTTAATTAATATGCACGATTAATATTTATTAGTCCCCAATATCATCTTTCACGTCCTGCCGTCGGACGACGAAAAGTCTTCGTTAAATTATTCAACTAAATTGCCATCCATTCGCATAGGTACCACTTTTTCCACCGTTTAAATAATTTCAAAGTCAATCCAAGCATTGTTCGGGTTTCATAAAATTTGAAACAGCCGTATAAACATTTTACGTATGTAGATACAGTTTTAACTTTTAATCAATTCTGTTGTTAACCGTTTTTACCGGTACGGTCATACAGAGATTTATTTTTAAATTTTTGCCACTGCGGGTACACAATATTATCTATTGTATCTATAATATTATTGTATAGCGACCCCGCAATTGTTGATACTACATATATGACGAGTAAAAGTAAAATCATTTTTTATACCAATATACTGTGAGTTTACAAATTTAATAACCGTGTTTTTATTCGACAAACAGACTGGTCTGTAAATAGAACTAAATTGTTCAATGTTTTCTAGACTTTAGAACTTTGTGCTCTAATTTTCTACGATTCAAAGTAATAGACAAACCATTTGTTATGTGTACAGACGATAAATTTCGTAATGATCTGCTTCAATGTGTTATTTATCAATTAATTTATTAGTAGTTTGACAGATCGTTTAATAACTAGCACGTGCATTGTTGTGCAAGTATCGAATACCTAGTTTTATAGGAATTATCAACTGCTTGCGAAAAACAAACTGAATGCGATGAATTTTACGGCCAACTTGAAAACTCTCTTAAAAAATTAAAGAAATTTATCAATGCAGATGAACGAATTTTAATCATTTTTCAGTAATGAAATTAGAACTAAAACGTTATATACGTTTTATACGTCTTCTATTCCACGTCTTATACCTGGAATATTACAACAAATCCCACCTAATTAATATTATACATGTATATAACCTTTTGATTTTTTTTTTTTTGTAATTTATTTTATATGTTAGTACAATATTTTTTTGGTATTATATTTAATTTTTTTTTTATGTTTCTTATGTCTAAAGGGCCAGGTCCAAATGTTCACGTCCATTTGTTTTGTATTCGACAATGTACGCAGTACACATAGGTTCCCCACCTCTGATGACACCCCCGAGCCACGGTAGTTTCGGATGGCTCTATCTACGTGCGTAGGTTACGTGTGCACGCGCGTTACGTGATATTCCGATAACCACATTATACTCGTAGGTTGATTTATTTTTAGCAACTTCAACTAAAATGTATTTTTATACATAATATAATATGTATATCCTTCAAGCAATGCATACGTGTATTCATACATACATACATACATACATACATACATACATACATACATTCATACGTATAAGTATGGAGCTTTAACCTCATGTACTAAACGCTATAAGGACATGTAATATGGAGATATTGAATTTCGTTTTTCGAGTTAATTTGCGCATTTAAACATAATACACGAAAATATCCATCTGTAGCTTATTGCTCGCACGCGTGTATATGTGTGTGGGTTTGTATATATATATATATATAAATAGAAGTATTTGTACAGCCAACGAAACATAAAAACAATATTGTTATATTAATTAATGTGATTTCATACGGATTTTTTTCGAGTACGCGAATAGCGTCAGGTTTGGGTCATTCAAAATATCGTGTGCATATCGAAATCGGAAGCACTAGAATACAATATAACCTTTAAACACTTTAAGTTTAAATATAACTTAACGATGTATCCGACGTATTCCGCATGTGTTGCACTTTCGATTTGGACGAATCTTCTGTCGCATAATACAATAATGCGTGAGTTGTAATCTCCATGTAGTTACTCGCCAGCTGAAGCACCCCATGCACCTCCCTAGTGTTATTGTGCATTCGCTCGCCCATCCTAAGCAGTGGCGCCCAAGACATACTTTATGTGTAGCAGTTGCTGTATACAGGGCAATATTTATGCAAGGACAAATGGGACATTTGCACTGGACCCATTCAAAAGAGGGGCCCACCAACAACGCGGGCAAACAAAATTTGTTGTCCATCTTCCTTTTTATCATTATTTCTCTCGCAATCATGGCTGATTAATAAGAATAGGATAAAAAGTTATATGTACACATTAAGTTCATATATTGTACATCGTTTCTAACATTAAAATTTTATGTTTCAACTGCCTATATACGCCACAAATAATAATGTATACGATACACCATTATTTTAAAAATATATTTTGCTTGCAATTTTATTTCAACATTGAAAGAAATATAGATTTGAGGCCCAACATTTCAAATTGTACTAGGCCCATGAATTGATAAATCAGGGCCTGGCTATACATCATTCAAGTGGTGGTCTGGATGGTCCGTTGGATGGGTTGTACAAAATGAGTAATACGAAGAGAATCAAAGCAGCTGATACGTCATTTTGGTCGTTAAACGAAAATAATACATGTACATATATGATAATATTGCATTGTATATTTATACCTAACCAACTATAATACATATAATATCTATATAATACCTTTCATAGAAATATTATCACAACAGTGAAAAAATAGGTTTTAAATTTTAAATTAACAATATACCTACACAACAAAAATATTCTTGGGGCACCATTGGTCCTAAGTGTATAATATTAAATATTATATGTTGTATATCTGCTGTGTACTATACGAAAATCAAATCCCGGGTGCGTTAACTTGTCATTTAAAATATCGAAGAAAAATAATATAATATAATTAAAACGGTAAATAAACCATTATTAAAGTTAGTAATTACGCTTCCAAGCGGCTCGTATATTATTAACCTAACGTTATTCATAATAAATTATTCGATAATATCTATCTGCACAAATTAGGACTTGGCTTAAATAGAAAAAAATAATTAAATACAGGGATGGAAAAGCCGGTGGTGGTGTTATCTGCCTCGCCATCTCATGTGCTTCTATCAAGCGAGTTTAGCGAATTAAGTAATATATACATTTGTATGTGTGTGTGCGTGTGTGTGTGTGTGTGTGTGTGTTATATATGTATGGCATAGCTAGCAGTATTTCTATATTACCTACTTAGTACCTATACATATTAGGATTATAAGCAATTGAATGTGTCTACAGCTTACGCATAATATGTTATAGAATCACTGTCATTAAATAATGATGTTTATTTACGAATTATGACACATGCGCCTACTTATATCCGATGTAATTATGTTGCTCGACCGAAATCCTAATTTTTTTCTCTTCTCAAATTTAGAGCGAATTGGAACAAATGAAGCGTTTTTATCTACTCCTGAAATCATTATGTCGACTTGTTTAATATTATATTATTTGATATTTTCATAAGAGTGTGAATATCAATCTATACTTTTTATGTATTATGTAGGAATAAACGAATGAATTCACAAGACTATTATTTTTATCTAAATTATAAATACTGTATCCAGTAGCTATCTACTTTAGTCTATATTTATTAAATAAATATAATTATTTATTTATATACCCTATATACGAGTATTTATCACATATTATAATATTTATTGCATAATTTGGTGAAGTCGTAATACTAGTGTCAATATGTCATTGATTATAAAACAGACTATTATAAAATCAACGTTAGTACTGACCTTTAACCACAGATTAAAATACAATTTTATATAATTCCATGTTCACCAATCAACATAATACATGTCAATTGTATATATACGCTTTTGTCGGTATGAAACAAACTTGAAACACTGTCACTTGCTTATTTAAGTATGACACGTTGAGGCCTCTCCAAATCCACTATAAAAGCAGCCCAGTATATGAAGGTGTTAGAAGCATTCAGAGCATATAAGCGATTAATAGAACGATCAATAGCTACTATCTCAACAAATTTGAAAATCAAAATTTATTTAAAATTCTAGACATAAACTTTTGATAAAAAAAAAAAAATTATAAATAAGTTCAATAAATAAATTTAAATTAAACCAGGAGTTTTTTTTTTAAAAAAAGTGTAGTATACTGGTAACCCAAGAAAACATTTAATTATCCTCCCATAAAACACCTATAATATTTATGTGACGTACTTATAATATACGACTGTCAAACGTTATAAATTTAAATGCAATATTGTACTTTTAAATACCTACTAAAATTATGATCTTCAAAGAAACTTTTATAGACTTATGGTACTAACTACTAGCTAGGTATATGATATAATAGATTAAATAATCGCATTACAGTATTTAAGTAGTATTACTATACCTGATTTTGTTTTTTTTTATATAAACATAAATTATTCTTAAAAATCATCTCATATAATTAGTTGTGTTTATATGTATAATACCATAATGGTCATTTTTTCAAATAAAAGTAGAATAATTTGCCTGTTTCAAATTGTACATACTCGAATATACAAAATAAGAGTTTAATAGTCTTTTGTGTTTCAATAATTGATTTAGCTCTTCAATCTTCATAAATATAATAATTATTGCAATTTAAATTATCATCTATTTCTGAGTAAAATACCATCTCGACGTTACTGCTATAGAAAAATTTAAGAAACAACAGACGCAAATGATCACAAACCAAATTTTAAAATATAAAATATAGCATGCTTTATATTGTTTACGTTAGTCAACAATTATGATTGGTTATTATTTTTTTAAACTCATTATGGAAAATTAATTTTAGTTATTAATACGATTTATCTAATAATATATCAATTAATTATAAGCACCTAAGACATTCAATTACAATGTATTCATATTAAATATTAATATATATATTAACGGAACCTATGTTTCCTAGGTTCATTTAAAAAATACAAAATGATAAAGTAAGGCAATAAATATTACAAAAGTTACGATTTCTTTTCATAACGTTTCTTTCCACGTGGCACGTATTATATACATATCAACTTCATATCCTGATATTTTTTTGACATTTTAAAATTCGTATTTATTCCACCAATAATTTGGATTTTAGATCGCTGTGCGCCCTCAAAATAAACTATATAAATCGGTGTCGCCGAGTGATTTGAGTATACACACGTGTTGTCCAGAAAGTCAGAAATATGTATAGGTCAGAAATAATTTGTGCATATGGCTAATACGGGGAAACACGATGACCCAACCTGTAAATGTACAGTTTTATGGGTAGAGGCAGATTATAGGTATACATATATTATTATACGCGTATTTAAGTGCTACGTAGGGTGTGGTTATAATAATATTCTATATATATGCGCGTGCGTGTTTGGTGCTCTTGATGATAATATTTTTGGTACCAGTCAAATTAATTACAATTTTTCAAAATTAATCTATATCGATCGAGTCGACTGATGCTAGTCTAATGTCTCCCTCTCTCTTTCTCTCTTACTATTTCTCTATCTCTCTCTATCTCTATTATATATAATAATTACTACTATTATTATAATAATACATTGTAATCGCTCATCCGCGCTGTAGTATATCCGTTTGCTCTGGATACGGCGTGGCAAGAGGCAAAACGTCCGGCGTTTCGTATTATCTATTTGTACGTCCTGTTTTATGGGTTAGCTACAAAGTGTGTCTTGGCGTCTACGACTCTACGTTATGTATGGCCTGTATTATACTATAAATCAAGGGTGTCCAACCTTTTGTGAAGACTGGTCCACATCATATGGGTAGAAGTTGTTGTGGGCCACATACTTCTTTTTAATAATAATACATTTAAATTTAACGATTAAATTATATTCTATATAATACAAAAATACATTTTTTTATAATTTTACAATAATGAAAAATAAGCAGAAATATTTTTACAAGTATTAATAGGTATTTAATTATAATTACACAGATTATATATGTACAATTGATTGATGGTTTTTAAATTTAAGTGAGGGCCGTATCAAAATCTATCGTGGGCCTCGGGTTGGATACCCCTGCTATAAATACTAGTGTGTATCGTTGTTGTTATATGCATCGTAATTTCAACACATATCGATAGGCAATAATCAAATTTGACTCATTGAAATGTCGAATAGGTATAACCGTAAAGTAAACACGTTTTTCATAACTGTCCTAACATATAAAAATATTTTAAAAACCGACATGCAGGGTTTCGAGTTCATTTGTCCTCAACATTGAGCATATACCTAATCAAAATCAGCAAGAGCTGATCACCGTATTCGAAAAATGATCCTCAGCGATTACAGGACAAATTTACCATTTAATACTATATAAGCATAATAATATAATAATTATTGTAATACAAATACATCACGTGATGATAGATCATTTTTTCCTTGTATTTAATAGACTATGGAGTATCGATAGTCTTAATGAAACGCTAAATTGTGCTTAAACTGTCAAATAATGATGTTCAATCGACGATCAGGAAATGGATGAAACCAATAATAACATAACTAAATATGACTTATCAAATGAAATGGACATTCATGCTTGACAAATATTTAACTTAATTTCTAAGTTTTTGCATTTTTTTAATTGAAAAAAAATCACTGAGAAAATTAGTTAACAATTATTTTTTTTATACAAATTGCAATCCTATATGATACCATGTGAACTTTACTATTCGTAGGTTTGATCACAAAAAAAAAAAACGTTACAATAACATTAATTCAATCTAAAATTCCTTGTGAAGGACTTCAGTTTCAAATTAACCTTCTCAATTTATATAAAGTGTTATACCATGGAATGGCTGATTTTATCATGTATTTCAAATTATAAATTGTTTCAGCATGCATACTTATTGTAATAATTAATTACATATTGTAGTATTGAACACACTTATAATAAAAGTTAAAAAATAAAATAAAAATGTATAGTTGTATTGTTACGTAGGCTTATTTACGTTGTTGATTTTTCTTACTATTGATATAAACTACATCCAAATTTTCAATTTGATGTCTTAGAATAAAATAGAAAAGTTACATTACAATTATTGCTTTTATAATATATTTTTTTCGGTCCATTAACAAATTATTTTTTCTATTGTAATATTTTTGTATGAAATACTGGACAATTTCAGATGGCATATTATTTAGGTATACCTATGTTAAAATTCTAGTTTTTCATTTTCAATATTTATTATATAATAATTAATAATATCTATATAGGTTTTCCCAGTGTTAATTACATATTGAAGCTGAACGATCACGGCAAAAAAACGATACGTACCTGATTATAATAAATGGTAATATTCTTTTTTTCAATGGAATATTAACCTATATAATATTATATTGTATGTAATGTATTATTGAAATTATTAAGTAATAATTACAATAATATTCTATTTTGTATCATATTTTATACCAGATGTATTTAGTTTCCGCTTTATATGCGATGATTAATTATATAAATGTGCAATCAAAGACGTATTACACGAAAATAACTGATTGCATCGACACAAATACACAGTCATTGAACTTCTATATAATATTATAAGTAATAATAGTTTATAAGTTATAATCATCTTGGAACTAATACCGACTGTATCTAGTAATTATCGCTTTGGTCTATAACACTGTTGACTCCTTGACTAACATTTATTGTATTAATTATTATATAATTTATCAACAACAACGTAAAAACGATTTAATAATGTTTTAATTAGTTGATGAAATAAAAGTAAAAAAAATCTTTTATGTATTATATAATATAAACGGTACAATCAAAATAATCCACTTAATTATAGGTATTATAATAATATTCCGTAGTTTATATTATAAAACACACGGAAAAAAAGTCATAGAAGTTATACAAGTTTAGTAAGTCAATACTCGTCAATCGTCATGAATACCTACCTACCTATACTCACTATACTCGCTTTTTAATCGATTTCCCCAGGGAGGCATCAAATTATTTTTTTGGGATTTTAGGGCACCAATACGCCCTGAAATAGTTATTGAATCGCCAACTGTATTAAATTAAGTCCACCCCTATGTATGAAATAGACTTCTAGAAATTCTAAACTTTTCGCATTGCTGTAGCGAGCAAAATAAAATTCTAACGATTTTTCAACATAGCAATTTTTACGTTGAATATCAACTTTTATTTTTGACTCATTAAGAGAAAACTAAGTGTAATTGGAAATGATATAATGAGAACAATTTTTGTTCTTCGGTTTATGTGTGCAGGAGATGCGAAACACGTATAGGCAGAGGACTATAACGCGTCTGACCCTAAATAAGCGAGAGAAAAGACTATACACAAGTCCCATTATAGGGGCAAAACGTACTTGAAAATGTTCCAACTGTGGTCCAGGCACGAACACGATTTGAAATTGAATAGGATTTGTGAGTGAGTGTTTTTTTTTTTTTTTGTATACGTACATAGATAACTTGAAAAGAGCAATTGTCCAACAACATCGCCGATGGACTGTAAATACAAAAAAAATATTTATAATAAAATATGAGTCTTACATAGATGTATATATTTTATCGGAGAACAATATGTAAACATGATGTACAATTTCCTATATAGTTGGTAATTTTTTACACTTCATCCTCACTCGCGAACAATAACTGTTGAATTTGGTAATTTGGATTCCTAACGTGTTTGAAACGCGGCATAATCAAATAATTAATCGCTTGTTTAACTCGTACGAATATTAAGTTTTATTGCTTTAAATTACAAAATGTGCCATTGTAATGGATTCGCAACAGTATCATCTTCTAGTTATAATGTATAATGAGATTATTTTGTTAATCTCGGGAAAAACGCCGTTGAGATTTATAGTGAGATTGGACCCCGTAAACATCGGATGATGGCATGATGGTAATAATCTGATAAACATCAAGAGCTAATTTCTCTTTAGTAGGTGTATTAAAGTATTAAACACATTTTCATGTCTACGATAATGCAACTTATAACGTTTAATTTTAACTTGCTGTTTTATGACCAACCGTATCCTAAGCGAAATAGTATTTATTTACTGAACAGTGTTTTTGGAGCGGATTTCCTATGTATATAGTTATTCGTTTGGCTGCTAAGCATGCAACCGATTTTAAAATAGATTTTTAAATACATACTGGTATTATAATATTTAATAATAATATAATTGTTCAACGATCGAATCGATATCAAAACTCCAAATCGTAAATTTTTAAATCGCAATTCTCTTAATGATTAATAATTACAAATAGAATAATAATTATTTTATATAATATTCAGGATGATTATACAATAAAATAAAACTACATCACTAATTTATTGAAAGTGAATTTGCAAAAAATCTAGTTCAATACAGAAGAATAAAACACGCCAGAGGCAATTAAATTATAATCATTTTTTCCCCTACTTCAAGACAAGTGTTGCATTGCAGTTTTTAGTTTTATAATAATATTCTGTGACCTACATTTCATATACACAGGTATATTACAGCTTTTAAGTAGAAATTGGGTAGTTAATTAATTTGCACGCCGTCTAAGAACATGACAGAGTTCCTTTAAGTTATAATCAAATAGCTTTTAAGCCTGGTATTCACGTTAAATGGTATACGGTTGTAAATGAATAATGTTACTATAAGTAAGTTACACAGTAGTTTCTAAATTCCATATTAAAAAATAAAATGCATAATTGTTTCAGACTATGGTTTGTTCAGAGACTGCGTTCGCCCTTGTGAATTGTGTTATATAGTTCGATCTACTATATGTCTTTATCTACTTACGTGAATTAACGAAACGTTATAATAACCCGTGTGGAGTATTAAATAGATCATAATAATGTATGAAGTGATATTACTCAAAATCTCAAATAGTCCATCGTTTATCATAATAATTAACGTAATATTATTGTAGTTTCCAAGTAATCTGAAAGTGCGTACACAAAATATATGCATGAACTAGATCACGTCGTATGCCACGTGTAATATTGGCTATTGAGCCATCGTGCAAATTATTTATGAGGACGTAATACGAATAGGTACATCAATATTGAGAAAATAAACAATAAACGATTTGTGGTACTTATCGTATATTGGTTTAATATAAGCTTTATATTATAACTACGTATCATAATAAATTGTTCAACGAGTATAATTGTATACACATAGAACAAATTAAATAATTAGGGGTACGACAGAAACGTTCATTTATCATTAATACGATAGTGCGATACGATTAACTGCAACCGTATAAATAATATGCAGACAAATATAACATGCAGCCATGATGTGCAACCATAAAATGTCTCAGTATAATATTATAGTCTATCTTAAATGGTCAAATATAATGTGCTACTTATCTAATTTATATTACTTTTTAATTGACCCAACTGACTTACTATATCCACGGAGGTATTTCCATCGGGATACCACGATGGGCCACTGTGTATACTGAAGTACCTATACAAAAAAAAATAATATATATTCTGATAAACATGCAACACTTGTGAAGGTCATCGATCATTTTTTTTTCTCCGACGATTTCAGGCATATTCTTCCGTTGTTCACAGTTAACGAAAAGTAAACGTGACATTGAAATCAATCTACGCGATGCGATTGAAAAATCATGCCCTTGCAAGTATAAGTATGAATGGCAGCATGAACAGCCCCGAACTGTTGAGAATTTTGTTTCGTCGACATTATAGTAGTATTGAATTAGTACAAACTTTATTTCGTCCCCGCGGTATAAACCAGAGAAATTTTGAGCGTTTGAAATCTATTCCGAAATTCCCATTATTTAATATTTATTCATTTATCCATCACATAAATAACGTCGATCATATGTGCATACGTCCTATTATACCAATTAAATACAACTTAATGATAGTTACAGTTTGTAAAATAACTCTTAATAGATTAGAAATATTATCCGTATACTCTCAACTCTGTATAGTACTCATATACCTATAATTAAGTGAGTTAAGTGACAATTACTCGAATTTGAAGAGAAGTGGAATCATAAGAGTTACCGAGAGTAATATTGTTGTACATTTATGAAGAGTCAAGATAAAAGGTTGATGATGTATGATGAAATAAATAATAAGTGTATTTAACAAAATTTAATGAAAAATCATATATTGCATTAGTTGTAATTACTAATTTCCAGACATTATGGACCAACTTAGAAGTTAAAATAAGATTCATCAAAACTAAGTCAACTCAATTATCTATTTATTCATTTTTGTAAAAAAAATAAACAAGAAACATGATAATAATAATAATAATAATAATAATATTGATAGAAAGATTCGATAGTACACTCCAATTTTTGTGGTCACCAAATTCTGGCATCTTGTGATATAATAATATGTATTATACTCAAAAACCGATATTCATTTAAAATTCAGTTTTGATAACATGTATATTTTACATTAAAAACTCGTAATAAACATATAAGCAGAAACAAGTAAATACTAAATACAATATAGGTACATTGTACATAATATCCCATTATGAATATAAAAATGTGTTTATTATTTTTTTTTCAACATATAACGCCAAGATATCTATATATATATATATATTTATTTATATTATAGAGATATCCTGGCATTCTTGGAATACCACATTTTTTTCTAATCCTTTTATTGTCTTTTATTATTTAGTTAATAATCGACCAAAGTATACATTATTTATCATGTACATACTTGATTCCGTTCATTTGCTAAATATGAGAATCTATCATAGTATACATATACGCCATCAAAACTAAATGTTACAATAGTATCAGTTGTGTATATAATTTTACACACGATATGATGCTAAGATTTTATGAATAATAAAGCGCACTATTGGTTCCGAAAATCTTATTCATTGTTAATTTTTCGAACTTAATCCAACTTATCGGAATTTCACGATACAACAATTATTGTTAGTACCTATTGAATTTACCACTTGTAAAACGTTGGTCAAAGAAAAAATGCACTATATTTACCCCATGTAACGGAACTTGCACGATGCATTTGTATGGTAAAACGTCGAAAATTATTAACACGCATGAAGTAAGAAAAAAATGACTTTTATCAATAATTTTTCAATAAATAAAAATGAAAACTGCATACATAATTTATTAAAGCCTGTAAAATAGGGAAATACTTCTATTTAATAGCTCATTAAAATTAAAGTCGATCTATTTACATTTTCAAAATAAAACCATAAATAAGATACTTGAATTTCACCTATACCCCATGGAATAGGTTATTCTATATTATATTTATAAAAATTCTAACTCTATGATCGATTACAAACGAGTTGGATTAAAAAAATTCAGTTTTAAAATAAACATCGTTTAACTTTGGAAATAAATAAGTAACCAAAACCAAAGAAACCCGATCATTTGGTATTACTTCACTAACATTGCAGAGAAGCGCGTGATAGCGGCTGGGAAAAATAGCTAACATGGCTCCTTCGCATGTCAAACCCTAACTACAGCACTTCAACGAAGAAGACGTATAACTGATGTCTGCAGGTATCTATATTGTTGACTTCAACCATTCAACATATCTACTCTGCAACTTATTTTTGTGCTTATAAACACACTATAGTAAAATATTTAACCAGACTTTAATTGAGGTAGTATTTTTTCATTACCTACTTACTATGTCGATTTGCTTCGATTGCAGGCCTAACTTACCGTTTTATATTTATCGTGGTGTTATAGTCATAAAATAACATTGTTTTCACAGCAGCCAAACCTATAAATTTTTTCGATAAATGTAACGCATCACTCGTGGCTTACAAGTTACGTAGGTGATGGTAGATCTACTCTATGCATAAAAAATGTTTTATTGCTTCGTCTACTAGCATAAATTTAAATAATTTCTTTAATTTGCTATTTTTATTTATTTATTAATTCTATTACCCTTCTTCAACTCGTTCATGGATGATTCATTTTGAGACGGTAACTATATAACCCTGCTCATATAACTAATACGTATCGATTTCACAACTGAAATTGTACCATTAGTAATTTTAACTCGTTTAAACTTAAACGTAGTAATGATAATATGAATTTCATAGGTGATTGGGCATAACCATAACGAGTGAATGCATTCAAGTTAAGATATTTCCAACTTTTAACTTAATTTTTTATCTTTGATGTGCTAAAACTTAAATTATTTTTTCCCCCATATAAACTTATTTATACTAATATAACTTATTTATATACGCCATTATTTTGAATTGAATCTCAAATTCTCAAATAAAATTATAAAACTTTATTTTTCTAAATAAATGAACATGATATTAAAACTACATAAGAATCAAAATACTAAATGGAATATCGTGCTCAGTTTTCTTTTACCCACTCGATATATTAAGTTTTACTTATTTATTTTGGTATCTTCCAATCGATAATTATTAATTTCCTAGAGTATCTAGATTCACCTTTTTACCATACATATAGACCAGTCATGCTCAAAGTGGGCGATAGCGCCCCCTTGTGGGCGTTGATAGTCTTCAGAGAGGCGATATAAGACTTGAAGAAATGTTGGGCATATTGGTATATATAATATACAATAACTACTGTTTTGATACACTACAGATAGTAAGATTAAAAATATATGAGGGGCTCTGAAAAATGTTTGATTCCCATTCCCAAAGTGGGTGGTGGATGAAATAAGTTTGAGAACCTATGACATAAGAATAAGACATAAGAAAAAACATTTAATTATATTACTTAATTAAAATAGTAAAATGATTTCCTACAAATTTCATGAAACTAACTGAAATAATAATATATAATATAATATATTGTCCATCTAGTTCTACTATCTAATTCGGTTGAAACTATAGTTTTTAGGTATGCTGTACTCACTGGCACACTGCTGCTGTTCATTTGTCGTTTTGGATGTTTCAAAGATAGTCCAACGATAAATTTAATATCATCATAAATCATTTATTTCGCTGTGTTACGAACTTTTGAAATCCTAGTGAGAGGGGGATTCTTCAATTTTATCGCTTGTTCTGTAAATATGCTTCAGTACACATTTCATATTGCTATACTATAGATAACATAGTGGTATTATACACTATTACCATAATAGCCCTCACTATATAATAATACCACCAATATGACCAAGAGGTTACATTAACATGGGTGCGATGAATCTTATATTCCTATAGGTACACGATAAGGTGAGCCTTTCATCGTCCTCCACGTTCACCTAACCTAACCTCTAATCTAATCAACCCTCCACGTTTGTTTTCTAATCTAACTTATGTATAATAAGACAACACAGTTTAATGTACCTAATATTATGCGTAAAAAAAATAATTTTTATTTATGTATTTATTTTATTTGAACGAACGGTATATTACACGATTTATACGTCATGCAACATACAACTATTCATATAAATGCACTCAATAAAATTATTATATAATATGTATTTCAATTCAATATTTTTTTGATACTTTTAGAAAAATGTCAGCCAATCGATAGATAAGTTATAAGTGTTATGTTATCATTGTTATAACAAGAAATGTCCTTTTTCTCAGTGAGTATATAATTTTATTATTATTAGTATGAATACTTAATAACTTTAAAAATAATTACAAATTAAATAATTTGTCTTAAACTGCACAAAAATAAATACATTAATTATAAACTAATGTTCAATTTTTTTCTGGCCCCCGAAATTTTTATTTTTCAAATAATCTAGACCGCCACAGAAATTAATTTCTGACCCCCCAGTCTATCTATATAATCTATAACAGTAGACAATGAATTAAACCACTGAACAGTGGAAATAAGAAAATTGATTAACAAAATAGGGGAGTATTATTCCTTATATTAAATCCTGGACGAAGCGAAAACAGGATTGATTTTTACAGCTCACAGCACAGTTTACTTTGCATAAACATAGTAGTGCATTAGTGCGTATATTGTTTTAGTAAAATTATAAAACTAAAAATACAAAGAAAGCATCGATCAGAACAGTATATTTTGTACACGAAGAAACTCAGTAATAATAAATTATTATTATTTATAATTTATTATGAAACTTAATCAGCTTAACATTATATTCTAGTCGGTTCTTTCTTATTACACGAGTATTTTATCATTTATGATATAGCAAAAATAAGATTATTATAGGAGAAACCCCATATTTTAACGGCGTGTAGTCATATAGCATTGCACATTATAAGTAATTCAAACTAGGGTCCGCGGAGACTTGAGAACCGTTCACTTACGAAGTGGCATACACTGGACGGCCGCCAATACAGTATTTGAAAATACTGAACAATATATAACCTCTAAGGGCGAAATAGCGAAACGCAATCGATAGAAAAGTCGAGTGGAATTGTTTATACCGTATCTTGAAGTTCATATTGAAGTTTTAAAAAGTTAGAACATCGATAAAAAAAAGTTTGTTAAGACAATTAAAAACAATTATAATTTTGCGTTCTACAAGGAAAATTCTCGTATGTACACGAATACACGTCAAGTGAAAAAGAGTTGTTAACTTAATATTTAAATGATATATGAAAAACAATTTGTGAGGGAAAAATTAAAACTATTTGACATCAAACTTCCATAAAAAATTATCGTTTTCTTTGCACATTTACATAATTGTAGACTAGATACATGAAAACATTGAATACTTAATATTTTATCATAATATCATAGTTTTATATGACTCATGCTATACTATGAGCGTGTGGAATTATATTTAATGTATTATGAAGAATAATTACAATTATTAAAATATACACAATAAAACTATAAACGTTTTTTTTATTGTAAATATATTAAAACTAATTGAATGTATATATTTTTGAATTTTCAAATACTTTTATAAAAAAAACTATTTAAATGCAATTTATTTTTATTTTTTATTACTTAGATCTAGAGTATTAAAAATTATACATCCCTAACTTAACAATTAATTTTTTTTTATTACCTAGTTAATTAATAATACATACATAAACAATTTATTTAGTTACACCATGGAAGATGGATAACATTCTCCCATACCTAAACTAAGCCCCCTCATGCAACCTACGGTTTAATATTTTAATATTTCACAATTGCTTTTAAATATTTTTATAAACACAATCAATTAAAATATACGGAATTCGTGGAGTGAAGCCCGAAGGCCAAATGTATACCGGAATAGATTAATACAGAATTAATGTTTTTTTTTCTTTCAAATACGATCATGATATATCATTAAAACAAAATAGAAGTTGGATTTTTTACTTGTATAGCTCAATAGTGATTATTAATAATATGTCTGAATGATTTCTGTAAAAGCGGATATAAAATAAAAACGTTTTTCTAAAGACTTACAAAAGTGTTGTATATATTCAGCTACTGAATACTGAGCTGCATAATGTTATCGTGTTTGAGTAATTAATGATGACTTTAAATCAGTAACAAATTAGTGTCACGGAAATAATGTTTTACGCATTGTTATAAGATACTATTATATTGTTATTAATTAAATATAAAGACTTTCGATATTGATATAATACGACCTATTTTGACAGTGATAAATTTGTGTAGTTTGATGGTTGCGTATATACACAAAGCGTGTAATATATTATAATATTAATTGTTATCGTTTGTTGTCACTTCGTCAGTTGTCGTTCTTACTAAAAAAAGGTTCTTTATAATCATATATTCATATAATATATATAACAATTGTCTTATGTCTGATTTCCCTCAAAGTGTTAAAATGTTAAAAATATTTATTTTACTAAAACATATTATACTTATACCTATACTATTATGTTATACTAAAACGAAAACTATTTTATAATATACAATAAATAAACTTAAAATGGTATTGTATTAGTATTTAAAACAAAATCGCATTGGACCAAATTAAATGTCTATTAAAGATACCTGTATAATGTATATTATTCAGAGATCATCAAAGGCAGATTTCACTGTTTAATTTGTGACATTCTTGACCTCTAGCGTGAATTATGATAATTTTTAAATTTATTAAATTTAAATATTTCAGCATATAACAGGTATATTTATATTTACAATTTTTAATCGTTGATTATAATAGTTAGTGAATGCATAAATTATTAATAGTGTATAGTTGTAATAAATAATCACGTTATAAAATGAGTGTTTATTACAATATTTCAAGAACATATTTAGGAATTTTTCATTTTTGAGCAAATAAACTTTTTATAACATACTTCGGGATTTTGAAATGCACCAGAGTTAGGGAATTATATAATGTGTATCATTTTTTGACCTAAACAATTCTCTGCTCTTACCCTGATTTGATGATATTTTAAATTGTAGTTAATAATATTGCCATAAACTACAAGGTACAAGGTAGGTTAGATAAATTAATAAAATGATAACGAAAGCTATTTTACAGATACCTATTTTATAGCATTAATAACACATACCGTTCTGTATTGAAGGTTGATGACGTGTAAATAATAAATTACAACCTTAGCTAACTGACTTCTGATTTGAATTTTTAATTAATTCTTTTGCTTATTAAAGTAGACCAATAATGAGATAGTGTAAATTAAAATAAAAATCATAAATATTATTATGGGAACCTAGAATTAAAATTCGATGAATTAGAAGACCAAAGCCAAACACAGTTGGTTACTGCAAATTTCAGCAGTAAGTATCCAGTCGGTTTTTCTCATATGCTATAAATAGGTCATGTTATTGAAATTGTATTGTTAAGGTTTAAAATATAAGTGTAGGTACAAATGTACAAGGAAATGTGTGGGGTGAAACCACTTATATATTACTGATATAAAGTGTATAATAGACATTTAAGCACCATCTCACTATTATTCTGATATTCTGAATCGACTTGCACTCATGGTCAAACAATCGATTTGTAAAAGACACGCGACTACTATATCATGTTTTCAGTACGCAATGAAGCAAATTGTATGAAAAACATGTATCGAAAATATACTCGAACATTAAAATCAAGAAGTATGCATCAGTGAATAGTAAATAATTACAGTATCATTTTTAGAATATTTATGTTTATGTGACATAATAATACATGTAGAAACTTTTTTTATGACATAAATAGTTACATAGGTACAAAAAACCTCTCTACATCGGAATCGTTTGGAACCAAACATTTTTCCGTTGTAAAGAGTGTTCCGTCTTAGAGAGGTCAATTTTATATATTATTTGCAACGGGACTATTGAAATTTTCCGTTTTAAGGAGGATTCCGTTTAATAGAGGATCCGACATAGAGAGGTTGTACAGTATTAAAAAATAAAACTATACAGCCATACAGGTTAATTCCTAATATTTTTTATAATATTATATATAATGTATATTATAAATGTATATCAACAATACAATACCGCAGTGTTGTAACACTAAATCTTTGATTAATAATAATAGTAATTCATACTGCATCACTATAGGTACGTCATCATCTTCGTGTATTCATTTTCTAATATTTATAGAATTATACAACTATAGTCGCAGTAACGAAACATTCTTCTTAATTTATACCTAAATCTAGCAATTTGTTACAAGCAGTTTATTATTTTTTTAAACATTTAATTTATTTTATGACGGCAAGATGTTTTAATTTTTAACAGCATTTTTGTCAAGAATTGAAGATACAATATTATATTATGCAGCGTGTACCAATGGCGTATATAAGGGGAGGGCATAGTGGGCTGCCCCCTCCCGAAAAAAATTTTAAGGAGTGAACAGAACGACAAATTTGTTTAATTACAAAACTATGTTAACTTCCTGACTACTACAGTCTACAGCCTCCCCCCTCTTCGAAAATATGTTCCATATACGCCACTGGCGTGTACTATATAGTATTTAGTATGTAAATATGCTTTCCAGCAGTACAACAAATTATGTTACTATGCTATAAACTTATCGTGAAATAAATTCGCAAATAAACGGCGTATGATTTCAAAATATTTATCTATCGTTATGATGATGATGTTGATAACCGCGATATTAAATATTATATCCTATAATAGTATATTATATAGGACGTGCATCACTACGTTATCACAATCGGTATTCATTGTTTTCATTTGATACTCATTGCACAATGCACGGTAAACCATTTTGTACAAACCGTACACGAGCGAACAGCAGGATTTTCTTCGATTCAGCGCCCTTGCACATCGCAGCATGCACTATACGTACCACGTGCCTATATATAGTATATAGTGTTTTATGTACGTCGTACCTATGCGTTTATATTAATATATCCTGCGGCGGGCGAACGAAAGAGAGCGTGCGCGTGTAGCAGTGGAACGCACGTAGTCTATACAAAAAAGGTCCGATCGGACAACAATGGGCCGACGACGACGACGTGACTTGTACCGGAAAACGAAATTATTATAAAATCTCGGAGGAAAACCGGTCGCCGCGAACTGAGAGGGTCGCGTGCAGATGACAAGTCCTAACACTGCTACGCGGGTAAACATAATATATTATATTTATATTATATATATTATTATTATAATTTATAAATGTATAGAGTACGGCTAGAGGCACTTTTAAACGTGAAAGGTGTGTGTTGAGAATTCAGTAATACGTCCCGGGGTACTATTGAAAACACATTCGTATACGTATTCGTGTATTATAATATTTCTTGTATTTATATTATGATGTATAGCTCAAATGCATATTACGCCAAACGTTGATCATGACTCATGACGTTATTGTTATTGCATTTCTAAATAAAATATAATAATAATTAAGAACCCTTAGTATCTTCTAGCTGGTATACATTTATTTGCATATAATTCAAAATCCGATTTTTCATAATAATTTCTAATTTCCGTTAAAATATATAAAAATGGAATAACAGCTGTTGGTTCATTCACGCGGATTGCGTAGGAACCTATTTCCAGTCATTATTCAGCTCTTGCTCCAAATCTCGTACAGTAAAACAAAAATAATACGGTGCTTGTGAAGACGAACATTGAACAACACAGGAGATTGTTTTCATTTTAAAGTTCGTTGACATTATTGAAAAGTGCATATTTATTATGATCGTAATTCGTGATATATTAATAAATATAAAGATCATCTCAATTGGGTATAGTTGAATGGGTCCAGGATGTATATAAACGGTATTTTTAGGTCAATTGATTCGGTAAATGACGTCGTCGATAAAATATACCGTAATATAAAACTTTTGCAGTTTTAAAGTGTAAACCACAGTTGAAGTGTTTTTCGGCACTCAAATAACGGGTTTAACGACGAAACACACTGAGTATGAATTTAATCGAAAAACAATAAAAAAATGTAAAGGACCATGACGAAACGGGAGCGTTTCGTTTAACCACTATACTCGTGAATAAGCTTATGCGTATATATTTGTACCAGTTTTTAATAAATAACACTATACATTATACAATGTTCATCATACCACTCGTTACGCGCACGGTATATTATTTTTAATATCCTATAGTCTTTCTACATCATGTTATATCATACAGTCATAATCTCATATACTATATAGAAAAGACTCTTCTTTGTGTATAGACAGTGTCAACAATATTCAATTGTTTGTACTATACACTACATATTTAATACATTTTTTAAAGCTCATTATGATAAAAATGAGCCGATTTACTTTCTGAAAATTGATTTCAATGTATTACACAGAAATTCGAAATTACGACTTTTATCCCCCTTTTTTGGTACATAAATTTGAATTTTACACGATATTTGTCAATATAACTGTTTTTGTGACTTGAATAAGATTTTATTACACGCTCTCAAATGTTGTAGATGACACTTAAATGTTTGTATAGGTGTCTCATAAAAAACCGTAGAACATAAAATTTTAGGCGGTGTGTATACAATAATATAATAGGTAATAATTAGGGCTAGGGAATTTCCATGTTTTCCAATAATCGTTCAAAACAAAGCTAAGTTCTATAGAAATTTGTTTCATAGTAATATGAGTTTAAGGAAATCATTTTTATTTTGCATATTTATAGCTTTTTTCTCTAGTAAGTGCATATTTAGCTATGTTTGTATTTTAAGTACATATTTTAACATTTAGAAAAGCATATTTGATTATTTCTAACGGTATATAAATGCATACATATTTTAAGAATTTTAAGAGCATGAAAGCCCCAGTAATCACATTTCGCAATATATATGAAAATATGAAATAAAAATTCAACGCGACATGTGCTGCGCGCGTTGTTAACCGGGATAATAATAATACATTATACAGAGAATGCAGTGAGATACGTAATAGAGAAAGAGAAAGAGAGAGAGAGAGAGAGAGAGAGAGAGAGAGAGAGAGAGAGGAGAGAAAAACGGAATAAGGATTTCGAAATGCGAGGGGTCCCCGGGTACGTAGAGCGCGTGCGCAGGACCGTCGGCGACGGCTTGGGCGTAGACCCTGCGAACCAGCACCAGCCGGGTGGCATATATTGTACAACAACAACAACGATGACGAAGCGAGCGAGACCAGCAACCGTCGACGGTGCCCGGGTGCCGCACGGAGGAGCGAACCGCGAGCGGTCACGTCGAGCGTCGGACCGAGCTCCGGCAGAAGCAGCGCCGCGCCGACACCGAGCAGCAGCAGCAGCAGCGCCCCCCGAGTCTGTAATGATTTTCTAAAATGGCGTCACACGCCGTCGCCGCCGCGACAATTGACATTTCCGGCAACGTCCGCTCGTAGCGCGCGCGCCGTTGTACACCTCGCCGCCGCCTCTCGACGACCGTCGACGGACGACGAGCCGCCACCGACCGGTTATTACGCACGGGACCGTTCCGCCGCCGTGGTTTTCGTTTGTGGCCTTTTATTTATTTACTTTTCTCTCTCTCACTCTCTCTCTCTCTCTCTCTCTCTCGCCGTATCGAATCCCCGTGTTTTTTTTTCCTACCTCGTTTCCGCCGCGATCGACACGAGACGTTGCCGAGTGCCGTGTCCGAGCCGCACAGCAACGCGACTCTCTCCGCCGGTCGGACGACCATCACAACGTCGACGACACGCGTCCGTTCGCCGATCGATAAAAAACCCGGGTCTTCGAGAGCAATTTTGTTATTGTTTGTTCGCGTTCGCAGCCGTCGCCGTCACCGGAGATACGGACAACACGCGACCGACCGCCCGCCGATGACGGCCCCTGTACATCTGTTGTCGTCGTCTCGGTAGACCGGCCGCTGTCCACATTGAACGTGTGCTTGCAGTACATAATCATTCGGTTCTGCAGTTCTGCGTCCGCACCGCAATGGGTAAGTCAGTGCTTGTCCGTATCCGTGTGAGGTGCACGACCACACCTCTCCACCGATTGCCTCCCCCTCCCCCTCCCCCTATCCCGCAGGTGGTGGACAGGTGCTTGGTCGAGCGCTCGTTTTTGGTCCCAAGTGAGCAGTAATCACCCATGTCCTGCATCAGCTCTTACCAAGATCTGGCCGTCATACTTTCGTACTACCTTATGTGTCTCCTGCCCCATTGGTTCCTGGTTCAGATGGTGGTGTGTTTCACATATTCGGTGTATTCCGACGTTACATACCCATTGATTATATCACTTAATAGGCTTCACTAGGTTCTGGCGGATTCGCTGAGCATAGGTCATCCCTGTGTAATAATTGTGTGTAGGTACATAGGTACACCGATATTGACGATTCTTCTATCTTCAATTAATAATATTGTGAATCGTCATTATCTATGGCTTCAGCAATTTTTGTGTTTACATGTACTTGGACACCTGTCAGCTAATTAACATTAATTCCGAGATTATCTTTCTTTATGTATAGATATTCTTCTTGTTGAGTCCAACCCTTATGTCTAGATAAATACAATTAAAGTGTACCGTATTCATGCTGCCAGATATGATATGTATATGAAATAGGTATCATGTGCTTGTGTAAGTTTTATGGGTTTTGTTTTCGTGAGCATTTGCATCTTCTTTGGACGAATAAAAAAAAATTATATCAAATTTTAAGTACCTACTTATCATTACCTTTTTTTTTTTTATCTCATCCTATTTTAGATAGAAACATTATGTTAGTTATCCTGCACTTTAAGGCTTTCGCATATTTTTAAAATACACAATTTAAGTTTTTTGTCTTGGTAAGTAAATTACTATATTTACATCTTTTACCTTAAATTTAATTACCTAGCTATTTATTTTGGAAATTTTCAAAAATGTAAATTTTCTTTTGTTTACTTTAGTACTATAGTAAATCTTTCAAAGTTAATAATAACTATGAAAAATAATATAATGTAAATTGATGTGTTTTTTATTTTTAATTTTACTCTAGGTAATTAAAGTGTCTTTAATAGTTTTTTTTTTTAATTACCTACATAGTTGTTATATTTTATAAAAAGTCATCTTGAACATAAATTATTTAAAATTCAGTATAAAATTTATACTTAATTTTTTGATATTAAAACCCAATTAAACTATAAAAGTTCTCATATTATGAGTGTTGGTACTGTACTATGATTATCAATGCTTATTTACACCATTAGAACAAAGTTAATTGTTTACAAAAAAACAATATGTTCAACATATTTAATTTAACAATAATTGTAACTAGACATATTTTTACCCAATCCAATGTTGTTTGAGGTCAATAACATTAAGCATTTTCGTGCTAAGATTCGACTTTTTCGTTTTTTTAGAAACTATTTATAGCCTTCTAATATAATGTCTACCCACTCACTTTTATATAAAATAAAAATATTCTAGAAGTATTAATAGGTATCTATGTTATATTTTTAAATACATCAATATTTAAAATATTTTCTATTTGTATTTACTAAGATGGATGAATAATCGTTACCTTTCAACATTTCTGTTGTAATTAAAATTTATTAAATAATTTTTACTATTATGTATATTTATTACAGCTAGTTTACCTTTAAAATTAGTATAATACAATCTTAATTTAAATCTTGATTGAAATATTTTACTACATAGGTAAATACAGGTAAATATATCTTTTTCTAGAATGGGTTACATATTGGCCTTCTGAGGTCGATCTCGGTATATTATTGAATAACACTTTTAATTGGTTCATTTGAATTTCTGTGAGAATTTCTATTGATATTTTTTTCAAATTTCACCAGTTTGAACATTATTGAGAAAATACTTATTTATTGAATACAATTGTAGAATATAATACAGTTATATATCTTTATATATATATTATATTTTACAATATTATTGTGGAGATACAAGATTCTTTATTATTATCATTGATTAAATATTGTTGATATTAAAATAAATTTGTGCGGAAATTCAAATAAACTAAATAAAAGCGTCAATTAATTAATAAGTGCCATGACCAACTCCAGTACTTTAATATGCAAACAAGTTATCATTTTTTTGAGAGAGAATTCACCCATGAACAAACATCCACAGATAGTCTTTGTACACAATTGTTTTAGTTCATCTTAATATGTAGATATATATACCTAATAACTATATTATACGAAATAATTCCCTTATTTCAAATTTCTACCCACCTTCCTCTTAAGTTATTTTAATTTAGAATGTAAATGGTTTTTTACATATAATTATATTTATTAAGAACACACAATGTTACAAATTAGTTTAATATTGCCTATATTTGAATTATTTTTTAATATTACAGGTATCTTTTTAATGTTATTAAAATGTACTAAGTAAATAAATCAAAGAACAATTATTTTATTCCTATATAGGTACTATTTATTTTGTGTTGGCAAGTTTACCTTCTAGGTATAACAGTTTTAAACATAATTCACCATATTATGAGTAAATCATAGTAATTGTCTATTAAAATTACCCAAGAAGTTGTCTTATTACATTTTGGAATCAGCATTGATGCAGACCCTTTGAAATTTAAATAACATGACTACATGAGGTATTTAAAGCCTGATTTACCTAGATACAGGATTTAAACTTTGTATTCATTATTTTAATTGTCATAGAAACATGAAATTTTTGATATTTATTTATTTATTTTTAATTCAGAACGGGCTGGAGCCCAATTTATAATAAACATTGAATACATATAACAATATTGTGTAATAATTACAAAAGTGACAAAAATACATTTTTTAAATTAATAAAACATAAAATTTATAAAAAAATATGACAAGTGTAATGGGTCCTTATTAGCTGTATCCATCATTCTAATCATAAGTTGATTACCCACATATATGTATGTACCAATACTGTGGAGTATTACTTAACCTGGGAGTCTTACCTTTTTTAATATATTTCTATCCTCAAACTAAAATTATTAAAAAATGACAATTTTTACAATACTATATTGATCGAAATATTACCTAACTCTTAAGAATGAATATCTACTTTGTTATAGTTATAGTTTTCATCCTTGTTTTCATTATAAACTATTTACTTCAAGAAATATTTCAAGCTATATTTTGTTGTACTTAATATTAAAATTTTTTATAAATAATATTAGGTATACGTATTTGATTTGTGATGAGAAAAAAAATCAATTATTTTCAAAATTTGATTATTTATTTTTCTATTAAATTATGCCTAAGGTCATTTTCATAATATATGAACTGAATATATCATACTGTCAGTACAAGAGGGCCATATATCAAAAAAGGTAAAATGTTCAGAAAAGCGTTTTTAGGATAATAATTAGTAAGTTATCTTCAGACAGATTAATGCAATAAGGCCATATTTCATTATGCGACGGTATTGTTCTAAATAGTTATATTTAAAAGGCCACATATCGTTTTAAAGCTTTTTTGTTATCAACTACCTATAAAACTGATTCAGTGCAATAGGTTTATTTTCATTAATAGAAAATTTAATAATATAGTAACCTATATTGTGTCATTCTCTAAAAATAGAGAAAAAAATACTAAGTCAGAGATACCAGAACCTTGAAATTTAAAAATATGGCCCTCTTGTACTGACAATATGATATAATTAAAATGTAATGCTTTCTTCACTTTTCATTTGCATGCATATTTAGTAGGTACCACTTAATTATTTTATCATTAATACATGTTAAAATGATAATGCCCTAAAATAGAAAATAGGATTAATAAACTCACCATTTATAGATAGGTACTCATTACATGTATTCAAATTTAATAAATCACAACATATTTTGACAAAACTATGTAATATTTTTAATAATGCATTCCTTAAAGAGATTTATTATTCAAACTAAGTAAGTCATTAGTTATTTTTCTATTATGCAATTTATGCTCATGGCCATTGTCTTTGATTTGTTTGTAGACTAGTAACTAGCTCATGTCTGATATAATTTTTATATTTTCAGAAAAACCTTTTTAATCTATTGTATTAATAAGATTAATGATATGAACTATTTGGCATATTATTTTCTTAAACATTTTATAAGAACATAATTTGTTGTGGATGTTTTTTATTCCTATTATATTATTATCATAACATTGACTTTAGACTGATTGTAATGAGATAATGGGGCGATATTAATTGAAAATTATTTTTAATCAATTTTCATTTTGATGATTTATTATGATTTATCTTTGAAATGTCGGATAATTGTTTTTTAAATATTCAAACTATGACAACACTGCTAAAATAATTAATTAACATCATTGATAGTGGATGCCCTCTATTCTATTTCATTGTTTATAAATGGTAAGGAAAGTAATTGCTATGAGTTGGTTGTAATTTAATTTTGCATATAGGTTTCTGTATCATTTAAAAATATCTCACTATGACTATACTATTATGTGTATGACTTAAATATATAAATTATGTATAAAAATAAAAAGCAACAACACTTGAATATGTACAAGTTTTGAAGTATTTTAAAAATCCAAAATATTTTGTACGAATTGGTCCAAATTAATTTATTTTGTATTTTACAGATAGAAAATGCAGATAGAAATTAATTATTGGTACATACGTGAATAGTTATAAAAATAAAAAAAAAGCAAAATGGCTAGAATGTTACAAGAGAATGTTGTTACATATAAAACGCCAGCTTTAGCACATATATTCCACTCGTTTCCACATTTAAATGTTAGTGGTCACCATGTTAACTCTGCATTTGCACCACGGAGTGAACTTTATTTGGAAGTAAGTGATAGGAGTACATTATTCTTAAATGTAGTGTTTTGTAACTTTGTTTCTGGTTTCAGTCACTTGGTATTTTGGGTTCAATTCCTTCTGTTTGGTTGATAATTACAATGTTTTTATTGTTAATTTATCTTATGACAAGATGCTGCGATCGAAAACCTCGACCAAGGCATAGTATTGTTGTGCTCAAATGGACCTTAGCAATATTTACTGTTTTATCATGGTAATAATAGTAATTTGTTATGCTTATACTCATATTTTTATCTTATATGTTGTACTTATTTATCATTTTTTACTATTGTCTAGTGGTGCTGTTGGAGTTAGTTTATATGGTAATGATGATTTACATAACGGAGTAGTTCAATTTCAGACATCAGCAAGAGCTTTAGATGATTTAATTATTAGTGTTAAAAATCAAGTAAAAATTTAATTTTTTAATAAAATATTCATACTTAACTAACTATAGTAACTAATATTCATGTATTAAACCCCTATTTTCCAGACATTAGACATAGAAATTTTGCTCCAAGTCAACATTCATGACAAATTAACAAGTATTGAGGATATTATCGATTTACCAGTTCCTAATTTGACTGCTCGAGCACAAATTGTCACAGCTCTTAATACTTTAATTGGCAATGCTGCTTCAACTTTGACGAATATTCGTGGAATCAGTAGTTCTTTACGTGGAGTTTATTTGACTTCATTTATCGATGATGTATATTTAATGGAAAGTATTAGGTAAGCATATTACATAGTTGATACGTTTAAATAATAATTAATTAAATACCTTACATTTTTAGATGGCCATTGACTATGGGAGTTCTTAGTATTCTATTGGTATTCTGTGTCATACTTTTGTTTGGAGTAGCCAGACATTCTCGTTGTGCTTTAATCATGTATGAATTTCAAATTGTCTTTATTATAATTTATTAATATTAATAACATGTGAGCCATTAGTTATTATATTTAATTAATTTTAGGTTCTCTGTTTTTGGGCTGTTTGCTGTCATCATATCCTGGCTTACTGCATCAATTTATTTAACTGCTGCTGTTGTAAGCATACTTTTAATAATTAAATTGTTATATTATGAATAACATTTATATTATATTATTATAGATTTAGATTTATTTATTTATTTATTTTGCAAACATACAATTAATACAGTTGAATATAATATAATAATAAATAATAGTCTGCTCACCTTCTATAAGCTATGCTTGTATTGAAGGTGATGAGTTCTTAATGTAGATATTTAAATAAATAAATTTATATAAATTTATATAAATAGGCACTAGGTGATTTCTGTGTGAATCCAAATGAATGGTTGGAACGTGATTGGACTCCATCGTCTTTGCGTCCAGATACATTGTCTTTCTATACAACATGTGAAGGTAGTAATAACCCAACTGGTAGCACACGGACCAATCCATTTGGTATGGCTATACGTCATGCATCAACTTCAGTGGACGCTACTAATTACCAGCTCGATATTGTTACACGTCTCGCTAAAACTTTATATCCACCTTCAACTACAAAAGAAGACATGCCATTGTTATTACAAAGAATAAGAATGGATGTTGAAAATGCTGCTAGAATGGTTTCTGCTTTACCTGCTTCACTTGAATGTCGACAAATACATGTGCAGTACAATCGAGCTCTACATGCAACTTGTGATCTTGCCCTGTATGTTAACTATATTAATAATAAACTCTTAAAACTTGATTTTTGATATTTATTTTATTTTTAAATTTTAGATTTGGATTGGCATTAATGTTATTAGCCAGTATAGTGTCTGGAATATTCTTTACAATTCTGGTGTGGCTTGATTCTCACACATGGATTTACATTAGAAAGAAGTATGTGTTTCCATACACGTTTAAGATATATTTATATTATATATAAAGTATTACATACTAACAGTTTTATTGTTAACAATCATATTTTGAATTAATTGTAGGCAAGATTATGCAAAAGCAGAAGAAAGAGATCCTTTCCTCGGACGTCCAGGATCTACAGCTAGCAGTTCACAGTCACATGGACATCAGATGGCTACTCTTACACGAAACCAAGGGTCGTACTACTACCCATTGTTTATTTCGCATCCGACGCCTGCTCAGCACGCTCAAAACTGCCCAGCATGACTGTCTGTGTTTTTGTTTGATAATTGTGGTATCTTATTATTTTCTCATTAGTTTTTTTTTTTTTCATTTATCGGATTTATCCTGTTCTAAAGTTGGCACAACAGAATAAAATTACCAGAATCAACCCATTTTAGATTAAATGAAGAGGCTAAAATATACATGTACATCCAATAATATTGACCTATTACTTATTATTTACCTGCGTGTAAATAACCATATCTTCTGCAAAGTTTTTCTGACAATCTATTTTTTTTTTTTTTTTTAGCAATTTAATTTTGTTTCTGGCTTGATTAATTTATCTAATTCGTTAATAATTTTTTTCAGTAATAATTTTGACACTGAAAAAATCTTCCTCTTACCTAATAAGAACAAAAACAAAGTAACATTGAATTTAAACTGTAGAAAAAATTATTTTACAGCTCTATTAATTAATGCATGTACTTAATTTTTATGCTTTTATAATATAATATTTACTTGGATAAACTGTAAACAGCTAATTATTTTTGCTAAATAAATAATTAATTGCATGGTGTATACCTTATACTTTGTAGCAATTGGAATATTTTTGTATGATGTGGTTGAGGTTTATGTTATATTTGTTGCATTTTGTATAGCTTAGCTTTATATATTAAACATTATATATGTCATATCTTAGCATTACAATATATTATATTATTAACTATAAACTATAAACATTTTATAATTAAAAGTAAATTATTGACATTTATAGATAAGTATTCATTATTAATGATTCATAATTTATGAACTATTGATTTTAATTACTTAATGTTAATAGCATTATTTTAAAAGTGAACTAAATTTAATATTGATTATTTAACTTGAATAATATTTAAATTCATAGTACTTCAGTATTTTTTAAAATTAATAATTAACAAGATTATTGTATTCTATAAAATGCTAGAACCTTAATATCTATAACTGTTACTAACTTTGATCTATATGTATAATTTATTAGCCTTTTTACTTATAATATTTTATTACAAGTTGAAGTTTTATTAAACAGAAAAACAAAAATAGTTAATCAAGTAAAATAAAAAAACATCTACATTTTGAATACTATGCATGTAATCATTTTATTCAAAATTCAAATATGTACTTTCATAAATAATTTTAGTTAAATGTAAATTAATTTGGCATGTAAGAAAAATGTCGTTAGCTTTGCTATGTCATAATCAAGTATTTAAGATATATCAAGTGTAGTATATTGCAATATATAAGTGCCTTGAGCATTTTTATTTTTTATTTGTTTTGAGCATTTTAATAAATATACTAACTTTTTGTCTGTTTGATTTTCAGACCTAGAGATGAATATGGAATGGGTAGCGGCATAGCAACATTAAATGGTCGCAATGGGGGTTACATGCACGAAGGTGGTCCATCAAAAGCTGGCCCGCAGTATGCTACCTTAAATCGTAAATTCCGCACACTCGAACATCCTGGTGCTCGTGGTGCCCCACATCCTCCGCCTTCATTCCGTGGTGTACCTACCTATTCCAATACTTTAGGATATAACCGTAAACCTAATCAATCTAATGATCGTCAATATTCTACATTAAGCCGTAAATGCAAAACATTAGAATCCTCAGATTTCTACTGAAATGAACCGACCTCTGCCGAACAAACACAAATATCGACCATTAGTGGCAGTTCACTGTCAACTTTTGCAAGACCCTCACCTGTACCTGACACTTCCTATCAGATTACAGAGTTGTAAAGGTCTGTGATTTTTAACAGTTTTTTTGTGAGGCCTTTAAATGTTATCAAACAATCATTTTGAATTCGAGTACAGAATATTGAGAAAAAAAATTTAGAGAGGATTGGACTACTTAAATGATCAGTTTTTACTATTTATAATTACTTGAGCTTTAAGTTGTAAACAGTGTTAGATTTTAATTGTTTTAATAACTTTAATTATATGTTGGATTGTTAGTATTTTTTATTATGATTTTGTGTTAATTTCCTAACTTCACAAATTATTCTTTATTTGCACTATATTTGTCTCACATAATATATTTTCATTTGGTACATCTATATTTCACAATGTACTCTATAATGTATGACAATTTTCTCTTACCAAAATAACATTTTATTTCTTACACCTAGAAGTGATTTTTTTTTTTTATGCTTAATAAATTCATTTTACTAGAATGATAATATGCCTAGTCATGTTTTAAAATTATTAATTTTTAATAGTCCATTCTGAATCATGGTCTAGTCAATGATAACTGGCTCGTATTTAATAGTGTAATTGGCCCAAAATTTAAGAATTGTTATTAAAAGTACTTGGCAGAGGTCGCCCTAAACTCCTTAACAGATATTTTTTTATTAGTTCCTCGGTTTAAGAAATATGTAACCATTATAATACTTCCTTTTTTTTTGTGTAATGTAAAACAATATTGTTATAGATATTAATAATGTCTTTGTAAATAAATAACTAGTAACAAACATTTAGTATTGTAAAATATTTGTAATATTCACATGTCCACAATGTTGTAATTTCAATCTAAAAGTAATACATAGGCTTTTAATTATGTTCTTTATTGAAAAATATTTCAAGAGCTCTTGATTTTATTTTTTATTTATTTTTTTCTATTCAACAATATAGAAAATGTGTTCACAAATTTCATATCCTTATATTTTATAAATTATTATACATTTTTTTTTTTCATTTTTAGAGTATAAAAATATGTTATAGTAGGTGTTTTATTAAAAACTTTAAAATATATAGTTTTAAAAAAGTTACTAACTACCATTAAAAAATAATTAACTGTATTTAAACTACTATCATTTTGTTTAGCAACTCATTAAATTATAACAAAGCAGTCTGTAAAATGCGAATTCCTATATTTACAAATCGATTAATGTCAATCATTCCACTAATTATTACTGTCAACATTCAGTAACCTAAAAAAATGTTCAAAAACATATTTGAAAAATGTAAATAGTCAAATCAAATGTTTTCAGCTATCCCAATTATATGATTGATGTTGAGCTATGTATGGTGCCAAATGTATGTGGATTTCCATTTTTGTTAAGGTATAATCCCCCCTCCCCCTTAAATGTAAATTTCAAAAGCCATTTAATATTATGTCGCTATGGCTCATTATAATTTGAATTTTAAAATTTGTTGTCAATTAATATTGGTTTGTTTTCAATATTATTTCCAATGTTAACCTCATTAAAGCTCATTACAAAAATATATATATATATGTAAACCAAACAAATGAAGCACAATGTTTATGCATTTTGTACTTTTATACCGCTGCTCCTATTCAATTTGAGGTTGTATTAATTTTTTTTTTTTTACTATAACATTTTAGTTATGTATGACACTTACCTAAGACTGAACGAGACTGTTAATTTGTTGTTTTTTTTCTAGTTTTATGATATTATTTGTACTCAAAATTACAATATTCTCGTTATGGTCATCCATTCTGCAAAAATCTAAAATTATACTCATCCTCTAGTATGAAAAACTAATTATTATTAATATTCCGTTTTACTAAAACTATTTTTTTTATTTATTATTATTATTATTATTATTATTACTTTGTTCAACCTTCTTGACATTTTTGTATATTCATATAATTTAGAGATAAAAAAAATGAATAATTCAAAACAAAAATTATACATAATATAAGTTAAAATCTATTGTTTTGTTTTTGTATAGTTCTCTGTATATGAAAATAACTCATGATTTTTTTTTAAATTGAGTTGAAGAAAGTATTGGTACCTATATAATAAATATTACCATTGATCATAAATACTTTTGAATCAATTCTATAACCCATATATAATATTATTAATGAAATGGTCAAAGTTAAGTGCAAGGTATATTGTATATTTTTTTTTAAAAAAAAAATGTATATTAAATTTAATCCGTGACAACTAAGGCGATTAGTTTTAGTTAAATTGTTGATTTGGGATGATGGATTTTTGGAATTTGTGTGTATAATATATGGGCATGGTTTTATCGCTAAAAACCCGGAGGGTCACCCATCCGGATGGTGCTGAACCATAACACTGAATAGGCGACCTGCTGACCATTGCATCACGTATTATTTTTTAATTATTTCATAATTCCACTTTCCCTTTTCAACAAAAATATCATTCTTAGCATACCTAGAGTTAGTTATACCTAAATGTACTTGTTCTAGAATTCTAGATAATATTATTATTCAGTCAACACATTTTTTATTTTAATATTTGAGATATTTCACTCATGATAAGTGTTCCTAATTAAGCAATATAATATAACCAGTAACAGAGTAAAAAAAAAAAAAAATCACAAATTATGTGTTAATATATCAATTAGATTGCTTATGAACAAATTTGTCCGTTCTTTAGTAAAAAAAAAATACGTTGATCGCTGCTATATTAATGATAATTTTTGGTACAGCTACACGTTTAAGTTTTTATTTATAAACATGAAAATATCATTATACCTACTTTGATAATTGTCTGTTTCTTTGTAGACTAAAATTGCCCAGTTTTGATAAATACCTTTCAAAGAACAGAATTAGCAGGAAGCTAATACTGCCTTATGATATTTCCATCATAATGCATAATTATTATTTAAATTTGAGCGTGGCCATTGACCAGCTCGTTACACTTAATATAATACTGAATTTCTTGAATTGCTAAGTACAAAAAGAGCACATGTTCAGTATTTTACTAGTTTACACTTGTTTACATTAATACATTATCGAATTTAATATCAATAAATAGGTAGATACACAGAATAGATTGAATTAAACTATTCTATGGCAGTGAAAACTATTAGGCAACGGTTAATATTACCGTCTGTCTGCAGTTTCTACAATATTTTCTTGAGAACAACCACATAAGCTGAACATTATGTATTATTTAATACTTATAAAAAATATTGGCACAAAACATTACTTATACCCACGGATTAAAATATCGTATCTCGTGTTTAGGTATATCTAATTTTATATTATAAAGGTATTGTTAGCCATTTGATGATTTATGATAAAAAAAAAAAATGAACGATTTGTAGTAGGTACATAAATCCAGTTCAACACAATTAATTCGAATACAAAAAAAAATTTGTTGTCTGGTACGATTTACCAAAAAAATAAAATGCATCCCGGTAAATGTTGATTCTATCTAAACATTTACATAACCCCCCCCCCCTCTGATAGTATTCCGCAGTAAGTAAAAAAGTTATTATATTAGGTAGGTATGCTGATATATTATGATAATATTTTCCTTGTGCACTTAAACTAAACGCGCGTACAGGTATACCTAAATAAGTCGTGACCACTTGCAGCCGGGATATGTATATGCGGGCGTATCGTGCACAATAAAAATGTTGTTTTCGCCTCGGCCGCGAGCACGCGCACAAAACGCGATCCGAACGCCAATTAATTAATAACAATATCATGCTGCAAACAACTACTGTTCACGGACGGACGGTTACGGCGACGAAATATGTACAACACGTACGACAATATTACATACCTATTGGCTATTGTAAATGATGGTCGTGTGCACGGCTGCACGCGCCGCCAAACACACACGGTGCGCCGTGCGGCGCCACAACGACGCGCGTAGTGCTCTGTATAGGTACACGTATGGTGTTTGCATTCGTGCGGGACGTCATGTTGTTCTACGTAAAGTTGTGCAGCTTTTCTGTTCGTGTCATATTGTTTACCGCCGTAGTGCTACCGTCACAGTCCGCCGAGTAAGATTGTTATTGTTTACTTATAGTACACTTATTATTACGTAAACGTAGGTACCTACACATTTTTTTTTTTTATTGGTCATTTCTCCCTTCCCCCCCCCCAATGCACTATATTTTTTCACCAACACGTGTGGTACAGTAATGCGTAACCCACATAGTTTACTTTATTATAATAATATCGTGTCGAAAAATGATACACTATACCGCGCGACAAGGAATACATGATTACAAATCTTACTCGACGTGCACTCGAAAGGTATACCGCAGAGGTCGCATAGGCGGACATTTGGTTGAATTTGTGAGGGTGGGGGGCTGTAATAATCCAATGTAAAATCATAATTATAAAAACAACGAATAACATTTCAAATAAAGCTTTGATTTTTTTTGGGGGTGGGGGGGGTTATTAAAATATTTATAGGAGGGCTAAGCCTCCCTAAGCCCCACTGATGTCCACCTATGCATAGGTGTTAACTATAGCTGGTATACGCGCATATACCTGTTACATACCTACAGTGGTGTTCCTATAGGTGGAGTACTCCATAATATAGGCCGTATGCTCTTAACTTTATTTTGAAAATTCACGGGTATCCTGTGTATACTTTTTCGAGCAGTTCGCGAGGAAATATGATTTTACAACCATTGTGTAAGTACATTTTGTAATGGATATTGATTTTTTACGTCAAACCATCAACTCGTCACTATTTAAATGTTTATGTTAATATGTATACACCCATCTATTTACATATCTATACTTACACCCTCTACCATCACCGAGTTAATCATAAAAATGTGCCATGTCGAGAGACTCGTCGGCGTACAGTATACTCTCCACAAAATCGATGGGAACATCACTGATTAGTGATTAGTGATTACCTACTCGAAAACCGTGTTAAATGTATTCTACCGCTCATGGCACACTCGATACCCCGAGCATATCGTCGTACATCGATTCATGTTTCACGTTAGACTTATGAATATTATATTTACACATAAACTGTTATACTAATAAGAATATGATGTATAATACAAATGTATATGATATAAGAACCCGATGCGGTAGTGGTAATAACGCTTGCCTAATAAGTATTAATAATTATATATATATATATATAATGTAGGTAGTACAAAAGTCGGAGAGGTTTTGACGCAATAATTAGCTCGCGAGTCACGTCACCTAAGTTAATAGTCAGTGTATACCACAATGTTGTGTTAGAATATAATAACCGTAATTATTTATTCATGTCTAAAGTTAATTCCGAAAAAATTATCAACTCTACTGTTGGTTGCTGAAGCAGCAATTTAATTTTTGTCTAGCACTTCTATGTATAGGTACTCGTAAAGTTTGCCTGGATCGTGCATAAAATGTGCTTTTTATAAGTACCTACCTATTATGTAAAACCTTCCAACTTCCAAGTATACGTATAATAATTAACCATTTTATTTATGGTTTTGGTTCACTTATGCACACTGCACCAGTGCACTAGGAACTGCAGTCCAAAGGCACACTCACATTATGAACGCGTACTAACTTGCCTAGAATATATTTAAACATGTATAGATATTTAGTAATTCCTCCGTTTAAGTACGTAAAAAACCAAATGGTATTTTGATTCCGACCTAGCGGTTAGCATGGTGGTTTTTTCAGAATAGCTATTTGGTAAGTTAACAATGGTTATTTGAACTTTATAGTTAAGGGGTCGAGTCAATCGCAATCACCTAATGGCATTAATTATAATATAATCAATTAACTGGTTAAGAAGGTAAAAGTGATATTAAAATTAACGTATTATAATTTATAGACTATTAGACTATATAAATGTATAGTAATACTATTAATACTATCTAGGATTTATACAATGCACGTTCGTGTGTCTTACGTCGAAAACTGCAATAAATTGTGTCGTTATACATTTATACACCATATAGGTAGGTCAGGTAAGACGTGAACAAAGAACACGATGAATTCCTGATTTATTTTTCTGGTTATTTCATTATTCATTTTTCGAATTGCGCACGTCTCGGAATGCTTATAGGTATCTAATCAACACATTGCGTTCAAAACACGAATTGTCAGTACACTAACTATAAAAGTTTTTTTTTTAAAATTCAATCGCCGCGTAACGATTTCGTACCAAGTATGTAATTAAACGCATGCGCATTAATTATGTATTATATGACGTGTTCTCTGACTACTGACTAGTGACTATGGGGCGGATTTGAGTCATACATTATATTATGTATATCATGTATTGTGTTCTAAAATCTAAATGGTTTTTAGACGTCAATAAAACGATACAAGTACTAGTTATTTCACATGTATTTTGAATTTTAAAATATGATTAAAAAATAAACACCTTACTCGACTCTCTATAGAAAAGAAATTGAAGACACTGCTATTCCATGTTTGTACAATGTGCGTAATACGTATATTATATGCTACAGTAAAAAATTTTTATATTTATATTTTATAATAACGTTATTAACCAATTATTTACATTAATAAATAAAAATGAATAATTTGTAAGGTTTATAAGGTTCTATTATTTACTAAGGACTTATGTTAATTACAAACAATATTAGTTAATGATGTTAATTTTATTTAAGGTTACTGTTACAGTATTATTTATTTTCACATGACAGAGAACTGTGACATTATGAATTGCATAAATTGCCAACTACTAAAATGGGTTTCGAAACTAAACCTCTTCTAGGATTGAAAGACGTTTTTTAACAATGTGTACATAGATTTAAATACATCATAATAGTTTCGTTCGTGATGTTGCAATATTTTGAATTTAATTCTGAATCTATTCTACATTATCCACCATATGACCAATTATAGAATGAATGTAAAATATTAAACAACTAGTATTGTAACGTAATAGAGTAGAGGATCGCGTGTTACAGTTTTAATAAGACGCTCTTTATTATTTATTACCTATTGACTTTTGATGTATCATATTTACGTACTATTCCGTAATCTTTTATAGGTTTTTTTCTCCTGTTATATTCAATACCAATTTTGAATGTTTTCATTGTTCAATACGAATATACGATTCTTGTAATCGTCAATAGTTAGAAACGAGTTATTGTCGCTATTTTTATTAATAATATCAAATAAAATATTGTTAATTTGTTTTTCAAGTTTATTCATATTTAATTATATTATGGTAACATTTAAAGAGAATAAATATAAACTATATTCGTGGTTATAACACTTGCTATAATACTAGAACACGATAAAACGATGCCGATGAGTACCACGATTCGTGGTCCACGAAAAACTAAATATAACAGAAATATTAATTTATTAATTAATTACTAGCACATAATTTATCAACCGATTAAACTATACTGTCCTAGCCCTATAATAAACTCGCTAATCACAGTTGTACAAAATCTTACTTAATATTATTAAATGACGTTATTTTTATGTATAGCATCATTTGCTGTAACATATACATACAATATTATAATATTTATTTATTTATTTTTTATTTTTAGAAACTTTTATTAAACAGTTATAATATATATGATATATTGTCGTAGACGCGATGAGAAGTGGGTACAAAAAATACTTTTAAAAACGAACGCGTTAATAAATATTTTTTTTTTAAGAAGCAGACCACTATATAAGAATAAGGTATAATAATACCTACATACAACATTATAGTCGTAACGTATTTAAACTATATATTATTAAACTATACATTATTATGAATAGGTATACAGTCATTAACCGATCGTATTAGCATTGTGATTTTCTTTTGTTCAATCAGACGACCACGAGAATATTATATACAGTATAATTATGTTATTCATTCGCGTTACAATACTCGTTGGTGGACCGTTTGGATTTCGGATCCAAACACTATAAGTAGGTACATGATACAGGTTTTTGAGACAATACAGCCAGTTTCTATTATTTAATCATCATAATATACATATGTATTAGGTATAATTTTTACTCAACTAGAATGTTATTATTATTGTTATTAATGGGTGTATATGGAACATGACAGCAAACTTTGTCGTGTTTCATGCGAGATTACACGTGCCAAACTATTTCAGCCCACATGCGAAATCCTTTAAAAAAAAAAACCGGATAGGCCTCGCTCTGTTGTACAGTTGGGGGTGGAGTGCACCTCGTTTATAGGATAGGTCATTATTACAACGGATTTGTTAAATTTGAATGCAATGATAGATATCATTGTATACGAATAACGATTCTGAACGGAGTTAATATGTTTGTCTAAAATAGGTATATAATAATATAGTATTTTATATTTAAATTGAATTATAATGTAATTTCGTAAAAATTTAAATTTAAAACAGTCATAAATTTTTTTCCTTTAAGTCCGGTAGACATTTTTTTTATATATTTTTGAAGGTAAGCTTATAGACAACCTAGTGTTAAAATTTTGAACCTTAAGTATAAACAGAAAACACTATGAATTTTCAACCACAAAATAACTTGCAAATTATCGCGATTTTAACATATTTTATACAAATTTGAACTTTATGGGCTTATAAAAAAAATTTGAGTGAAACCATCTCCGATATTCTGTAGTTACAATTAGTATAACTTATAATTAATCCTTTAATACATTTTCAAGAGTTTGCGGATGGCAAAAAATTTTATAGATATTTTTTAAAAAAAAAACGTACAAAAATCGAAAATTTAAATTGTCTATAAATAAGTCAAAATATGTCAAAATACATTGAAAACTTAAGTATATATAGATAATGCCAATATAAAGATTTGGTGAAAATTTCAAGTTGTTACGGTTTTTCGTTTTTGAGTTAGATTAAATTTCAGAAACCGATATCATTTGTCAATCTAGAATATTGTGCATTATATTAAATTTTACATGTAATTTTATATCAATATTCACTGTTCAAACGCTTATAAAAAAAATTTGTGCCTATGAATTTTAATAATTTTTGAATGACAATAATAACTAATTCTGTGGAATCTTCTATTAAATTTTCAAGTATTTTGTATTAGTCAATTTTAGATTCTATTTCTATAATATATACTTATAATATGATATATATATTATTTACATTATTCATTATTCATATTTTAATTTTGATGTATTTTTGTGAGTATATATACACGTAGATAGTATTAATTGAAATTTAAAATTTAAAAGTGTAGTATGTTATGTATTTATTTAAAATTAGACTTTTTAGATTCTGAACGTAGTGATGGAATCTATTGATTTTACAATAATGTGTGTTTTTTTTTTTATTTTTTTTTTTTGTGTCTGACGACACCTTTTTTGGCAGTAAAAATGCTTCGATTTTCTCAAACAGCAACTTTTATGAAAGGAAAGTGAATGTAGATAGTACTCGGGCAAGTCAAAAATCCAACTTTTTTAATACTTTTTAAAAAAAATCTAAAAAAACGATAAAAAAATTACAAAAAAAACGGGAAATTTTACGTAAAATTATGTTTTTACAAAATACATTTTTTTTAAAATGCTCTAATTCAAAAACCAAAAACCGCAACAACTTGAAATTTTAACCAAATTTTCATATTGGCATTCTCTATACGTGGTTATGTTTTCAAAGTATTTTGACATATTTTGACTTATTTATGGATAATTTAAATTTTTGATTTTTGTAAAAAAATTTTTTTTAAACATCTATAAAATTTAATTGGCTGGCTGAAAACTCTTGAAAATTTAGTATAATGTTTATAATAAGCTAAAATTATCGGCATTAAAATATTTCGGAGATCGTTTCACTCAAATTTATTTTATAAGCCCAAAAGCTCAAATTTGTATAAAATGTGTAAAAAAATATTCATGAAATACATTTTAAAAACTAATATAGGTAAAATATTAACTTATGAGGTTGTGCATTGTAAACGATTTTGGAATGATTGATAAACAAGAAGATGGAATTATTGAAGCTTAACTATTGATTTGAGTAATGCATTATGGTTATTTTATGAAAAAGCCTGTATGAGAGATTCGGTTTTTTTTATCACCGATTATAAAAAAAAAATTTAAAAAATTCGAATATTTTAAATGCCTATAAGTAGCTTAATAATCAATATAATATTTTGAAAAAAATATGACACAGGGGAAATGCCTATCTTAACAACTGGTAAAAATTTCAAGTTTCTGCGACTAATACTTTTTGAATTATAACAAATATTTAAAATCGATTGACGATAAATCGCTGTTTTATACAATTTCGTAAAAATTTAAATTTCAAACGGTCATAAAATTTTTTCCTTTAAATCCGGTAGAATTTTTTTTATATATTTTTGAAGATTAGCTTATGGACAACCTAGTGTTAAAATTTTGAACCTTAAGTATAAACAGAATAAATTTTATGAATTTTCAACTATACAAAATAACTTGCAAATTATCGTGATTTTGACACATTTTATACAAATTTGAGCTTTTGGGCTTATAAAATAAATTTGAGAGAAACAATTTCCGACATTTTTTAATGCCGATAATTTTAGCTTATTATAAACATTATACTAAATTTTCAAGAGTTTTCAGCCAGCCAATTAAATTTTATAGATGTTTAAAAAAAATTTTTTTACAAAAATTGAAAATTTAAATTGTCTATAAATAAGTCAAAATATGTCAAAATACTTTCAAAACTTAACCATGTATAGAGGAAGCTAATATAAAGATTTAGTGAAAATTCCAAGTTGTTGCGATTTTTCATCTTTGAGTTAGAGCATTTAAAAATAATGTATTTTGTAAAAACATGATTTTGCGTAAAATTTCCCGTTTTTTTGTAATTTTTTTAATTTTTTTTTTCAATTTTTTTAAAAAGTATTGAAAAAGTTGGATTTTTGATTTGTCCAAATACTATCTACATTCACTTTTCTATCAGAAAAGTTGCTGTTTGAGAAAATCGAAGCATTTTTATTGCCAAATAAGGTGTCGTCAGACACAAAAAAAAAAATAAAAAAAACACACATCATTGTAAAATCAATAGATTCCATCACTCCATTCATAATCTAAAAAAAAAAAACATAGGTACATATCTAACGTCACACTAATAAGCAATATCGCCATGTGATAATACATGCTTTATTATTTCATTTACATCGAGTAACGTTTGTGTGAATACCGAGGTGCACAATATTATATATTCTAGTTGCGTATCTCGTGGAACTCACGGTTTTAACGATTCGCTAAACGAGTATTATAGACATTATATTTTTAAGTCGTTACCTTATGTACGTCCTACATATACAGACCACGTGCAGTGATAATTACAATACGTGTATTATGCACCCGCAAGAACAGAAGTAGAATCGTCGTGTGCGCATTGTCCATCGCTATTGTAGATGTTTATGGCACACGTAACACGTACAGTGGCGCAACCAGGGGAGGACTTTGGGGCTGAAGCCCCCCGCCCCAAAAAAAATATTTTTCACTAAATTATACATTATTATAGCATATTTTCACAAATATAGTACTACAATGATGATTGATTAAACATATAATAATAGTAGTAAAAAATTACCATTTATAATTTGTGGTAATTATTTACTTGCATGTGTGTAAAGAAAATAAGAAAATGTTTAAGCCCCCCCCCCCCAAACAAAAATCCTGGATGCGCGTCTGAACACGTGTGTATATATATATATATATATATATATATATAGGTTGCTATATATGCAGCAGAGGCAGATCTAGGTAAAGACACGGGATTAAAGATTCACGTACATTCATATAATCTGTGGTAATGATAATGGAGAGAAAGAGCATTTCTAAGATTTAAGAACGTTACCTAGTTCGGTGTTAGAGTGTTACCCAAGGTTTGGGACGTATATGATTAATGGTAAATATATATTTTAAGCCGTAGTTAGTACATGTACGTCTAAAGCCCTGAATTCGATGAATGTCCTTTTTTAGAGAACGAGTAACGATTATATAACATTATACAGTAATTATTATCGAGCTCTCGTCGAACTATTATGAAAATCTGTTACTGTCATAGTACAGCAAACATGGCATACCTATATATATATATATATTATATATAACGACGAATGTCTTCCGAAAAATTACGTTCGGCAAACTAATTCTGCGCGTGCAGAAATATATAGTAAGTATGTATAAATATATATGTTATAATACACTCAGCACTTCAGCGGTATAAATCATGGTATACGTCACATACTCACATCTAAAATTCAACGGAAACTGTTTATTAGTTTAATAGTTTACTATATGTTAATAAAAGCATTTTGTAAAAGTAAAATAACTACTTCACAATAAGTGCATCCCCGGATCCGGAACACAATTTTTGTTTTCTTCGTAATTTTCATTTATTCTACGTGAAATCCATACTATGTACAACTGCGCAAGCGCAAATATCTATAATATAATATATAATGTTATATACGGTGATTAAAGAGGTGGAAGGTCGGAAGGAAACGGAGTCTCCCTTCTTACTTAAGGTAAGATTATACGTTCCTAAGTCCGGAGGGGCTAAACGGCGTTAATAATTATCCATTTACTTCTCATAAAACTTTTTATAGACACATGTGTGTATGAGAAACGTTCCTCAATTTTTAGTGATTATAGTCCCCCCCTCAACATTTCTACTACTTTAACCACTGGTTATATATGTATACGTTTGCACTTTATATATAATATATTATCGTTTTGTATGTTTTACAAAAATATTTACACGATTTCGACGGTTTTGTATGATAATGTTATGTAATAGGTATGCAAAGTGTTAAGTAGATGTTTTCTCGACGTGATGAAATATCGTTTGTCTTTGCCGCAGTTTGTATGTTTATTGGTGATATTTTTTTTATCTTTATATTCACAAACACATGCATAGAGATTAGAGACTAACACATGACACACATGGTGGTCCACATCCATAGTTTTTCCATGATAAATAGCCATCACGGAAAAACACAACTGTCCAACCTCTGCGCGCGCGCATGTATAAAATTACAGACATCTACAGAGTGTATACATTTGATCATATCGCACGCGTATTCACTCTCAGAAAATAAAATCCATTATACCTGATCTACGTCCTACAAGTAGTTATAATATGCATGTATTATAAATGTTTCAGTACGTAACGTAACGCACCTCTTACATTTAAAACATTACCGGCTGGCTGGCCTCTAAAACTGTATTAATACACTGATGAATACGTGTAGGTACTATTAATACGATTTATATTTTATGCTTTATTTATATACCATAATAAATATGTGCGAATAGCTAAATTAAATTAATGTTGAATTCTAATGGCTTTTTGAAAATTGTTAGCTTATATAGCTAATTATATTACAATAAAGAAATTGTTTTGTTGCATCGTTAACAATTTTTTTTTTCACCACTTAATTTGATTTCTTGAATTTCATTTTTTTTTTTGTTACACAAAGGTATTTTGATAGCAATATAAGTTCGAAAAAATTATACGTGTTAACATGTTTCGTTACTATTATTGATTATATAAAAACCAAATAACTTATAATACTGTATATTATAATAAAACCAATAGCACTATATATGCGTGTACGTGTACATTGTTAACTTATTTTTACATCAAGTATTATTTGTTCCCATTTTGCATGAACCTATAGCATGGATATGAAACGAGGTAGACGTGATAATGACAGTATTAAACTAATTGATATAAGTTTTTCAACTAGTTACGTTAAACAAGCTGATGTATCAACAAAATTAATGTTACACCATACACGACAAATCGCTGCAACTCGTGTGATTTCGGGCAAAGGATTATTTTTTGTCCTGTCAAGTACATCCAAAAACTCTATAGGTGGATAATAATAAATTATTTATAATTAGTCCTTACTTCCATTAATTTTATTTTTACTACTTCTATATGACTGATTTTATCGTAACTTAAAATGGATATCCATGCGATGTTGCAAATATGTTTTGTACTATACTTTTAGCTTTTACTGTTTAAATATTGAATTTTGATTTTTATAGAATTCTTGGTAAAAAATCAGAATACAAAATTATAATAATAATAAAGTAAAATACATTACAGTAAGTCGGTAAAACAAATTTGCTCGGAATATAAAATAGTACCTATAAGAATAAAAAAATCATAAATTAAAACTTTAATGATTAAAGGGTTAAGATATACTCAAATAATTAAATTCAATAAAACTAATAACTTTTTGTCATTAGCCATTGATTATATAGAATAAAGTAATAATTATTGAATAAATCACTATTTAATTTATTCTATATAATCAATGCTATTTTTATTAATAAAGTAACTGTTTACTATGATAAATACCATTTCATATATTAATAGAACAATAATATTCGCGTTTTGATTCATGAATAAAACAAAAATTCGTTATGGGCGTCTAAGCCAAACAATTGTCCTTATCTTTCGCGATTCAGTCTCTTCCACTTATCCATGAATCCTGAATGCCTGATAGACTAAAATATTATATTTCTATCTCTAAAACTAACTCAATTCTATAATTTAAGTATATTTTATGAAGATTATAACTTAATAATTAAGTATGCGTTAATTATTCCTTATATTACCACTCATGTATTATACGAGCAATACATTTTATAATTTAAATCTGTTCCATTGGAAATAAACAACGATGAAGTAATTAGTAATCTGAAAATCTGGCATCAACTCAGAAAAAAAAACCTTCAATAAATTGCTCCGGCGATGTTTATGCGTTTTCGGATGTTGCCGTTTATTGCTTTGCACGACATTAAAATATCATCCGAACGGTTGCGAGTTACGGTTGAATATATATTGTAATTTGAAAAATTGTTTATTCAATTTAAAACCCGATTGATTTATAGGATAAATAATATTGTTTCCGCTAATTTTTCGACACGATTTGTGCGTGTGTGTCAGCAATAAGTCTATACAAGGTAGAAACTTTGCCCAAGCCAAAGCTTATCCCGTGAAAATAATGATTATTCAACAAACACTGTTTAACGATGTAATGTTTGCGTATGATTATAATTATATGTTTGCGTCGGTAACACTGCAACAGTGTATAAAAAAAATACTCGGCGTGTATAAAATACACCGCAGCCAGTAATTAGGTACGTAGCTGTACAAACATTATATATTATACAAACAACACGCACGGTTGGTAATGATATTATTATATATTTATATATTATATTATAATAACACTTGTAACTTTGTAAGTTGTAGTAGTCCAATTTTTCGACTACACAACGTGTCGGTCCTCGATCCTATATCTATATATGACGTTTTCGAAATGCACTTTTAATCCTTTTTCCGTTCGTCCACACCCTGTATGGCTGTGGCGTCTATAGCAGGGGTTCCCAATTGGTGGTCCGCAGACCCCCAGGGGTCCGCGGTTACGTTGTTTTGTACCTAGTGATATTTTTTTTTATTTTAGTGAAATTATTAACTTTTTAGTAATATGAAATTCCGAGTATTTATGGACTATTGAAACTCGATTATCGCGAAAAAAATAAATAATCCATTTCATAGAAATAAATATCATTATATTATCTTCACTATTACACTATTATTACTATAATTCAGAACGTGAAACCATATTGATTATTTTCTTTCCATTAACCAATAAAATATATTTCGGACATATAGTTTATATGTCACCTATTAAATATATATATATGACATATTATCGTAATAGGCTTAATATTGACGCTGATTTAAGAGTTAAAATATCAAGCATGCAGCCGGACTTAGACGAAATTATGAACAAAAAAGAAAGATTTCACTTGTCTCATAAAGTTTGAAGGTGTTTAATCAAATAATTTATTTTATAAATATATATGTAAATATTTTTTTTTTTTGAGAAAATTTGTTTCTATTATATTACGAAAATGTTTATAAAATTAAAAATTAAATCATATTGAAAATAAATCATATAAATTTATTTCTCATTTTCATAATAAAATAAAATTGAAAAGTAAGTAATTACAAAAAAGGGGTCCGCGGACCAATTTAAGTTATAGCTAGGGGCCGTGACTTCACACTAATTGGGAATCGCTGGTCTATAGTAGTAGTAGTACTGTAGTATACTATAATACAGTGCTTCTCAATCTTTTTAGTACCGCAACCCATATTTCCCCCGAAAAAATTTTCGCGGCTCACATTGTTTCACTTTTCAAAAATTAGGTAGGTAATAAAGAACAAAATTTGTATTACATAAATATGTAATATTTTTATTAGGTATTTAGTATTTTATAGGTTTGTATTTAATAATAAATAATATATTTTATATTAATTTAATATAAATTTCTTGGAATCTATATAATTCAAAAAAATGTTCGCGACCCACCAAAAATTGGCTGACGACCCACCAGTAGGTTGCGATCCACACTTTGAGTAACGCTGCTATAATACAATATATTTTGTACATCCGTCGAGGGTATTGCTAGTGTTATGTAGGTACCTACTTGCCGTGTCCATTATGCTAAATGGTAAATCGTATAGCGAGCAATTAACCGGCAACAATTATAGACCACGTTGTTTTTCGATCACAGAGGTCGACTAGATAGACTGTAATTTATTTATAAGTTGTTACCTATTAGAATACAGTATAATACATAACAATATAGGTAATTAGGTACATATGTAATAAACGTGTTCCCAATTTTTTTTTTTTACATTCAGCTTGAATACTTCTACATAAATTTCTTCAACTATTAAAAACATAAACAAATCATTGAATAGACTATGTAAACAGATAATAGTATATTATATAATACCATGCAGTTAAATGTTGACTTTTAATAGTAAAGAAATTTATGTGGTCATGGAACCATAGGAAATACGAATCGCATAAAATTAATTCGGTAGATAGACATGTATTTATATTTTATATTGATACACATATAGTTAGTGCGTACTTTATGATTTTATAATAGATAGTCGAAAATCCGTAATTCTGCTAGTGATGGATGATGGTTATTAATACAGATGCATATATTCTTTTTGCGCAGTCAATTGTATTGTTTGAGTTATTTTTTTGCTTTTCGTATTATATATACATCCGTAACTGTTCGGTGCAGCGTTTGTTTTTTAATTGGATAATTATTATTAATTATACGTTTACTATGTATGTGTTTTAGGCCTGTAAAATCCTGTGATACAGAGTACAACGATGCAGAACTGTCTCCGGAGAAAATACTTCGATGGTTATCCGATCCCTGTCGGTACGATAAGACTATGGCTCCGGGAAAACTCTCCGCGCACACTCCGATCATAGTGTCCGCTCGGATTCACGTGTACTATTTCACTTCTGTATACCCACAAAATTTGGTACGTGATTGTTTTACAATGTTCCTTGTATAAGTATTTGTAGAGTCTCCACGTTTTGGCGAAATATCCTGTTCCACCCTAAACTATATAGTAACCTTATTTAAAAATTAAAATTAAACAAAACACATTCATTTTAAAAAATATTCACTGTTTATGGTTCTAATGTTGAGAATATATTTTCATAAAATGTACATTGTATATAGGTATTGTACGTTCAAAATACATACGACTAGACAATGACAAATCGAATCTTGATAATTATTCGAATAATGTTTTGAATTTTTGGGTCAGACGTTTGCATTCCAATTGCCATTTTTTCTTGATAACTTAAATTTTCTCGTACACTAATTTGTTTTTTTCCTCCCACATATCCGAGTGATCGCGTGCAGTGATAATATTATTAACTTGTTTAAATTATTAGCTACAATAAGATCGCAATTAATTTTAATTTAATCTACCGAGAAAAAATCTTTACAATTACTGAATTACAACAACCATGATAGACAAAACTGATTAGAACAAGCTAAAAAATTTGTTTGGGCATAAAACACGCCATGTTATCGGATTTCAGGATTTCAAAATGCGCGTGCTATTGCAACTCCGGTGGCAAGACGTCCGGCTGGCGTTCGACGACCTCGCCCCGATGGATTCTTCCGAAGTGGTGTGCCAGAAGGGAATACTGGATCGAATATGGATACCGAGCGTGTACATTACCAACGAGAAGCACCCGTTGACGGTGGCTGACTTTACTGAGGACCTGATGGTCACGGTGCTGCCGGACGGGAACGTGATGTTATCGGCCAGGTATGATGTGACGTTGTTGGCGTTTAAATACTTATCACATACACGTTACACCAACCTATATCGACTCAGTGGCGCTGTACTATAATAAGTAATAAATTAAGTGAAGCAACGGTTTATTCGCATCTGAAGGTGTTGGGTGCACACAATTCCCAGAACTAAGTTTTTAGATTAGGTACATATTATATGATGTGATGGGGTCGATGATGGGGGGGGGGTAGTTAAATTGTAGATTTCGCTTCACCAAAACGTTTTGCTCGGCGCCACTGCCTATAGTGTTATAATATTTATATTGTACCGTTGCAGCGCTGTACCTGCAGTGTTTATAATGTCTACGTGTTTCGCATATCGCTATACAGGTTAAAGACTTCCGTGTTCTGCTGGCTGAAATTAGGAAGATTCCCGTTCGACCGTCAACAGTGCCACTTCACCATGGAAAGCTGTAAGGGTCATGCAGTGAAATTTGTCCGAGACGAGCTATCCGAATTAACGGGAAAATTCTTCCGGCACAGTTATGAGTTTATGACTATATTTAATGGATTACTTTTCAAATAAGCCGAGAAATCTGTTAGATCCGATTAATTTTTTCTCGGTTCCTTGAGATTCCGTCTTAGACAGATTTCACTCATACTAAACGTATAATTTTTATTTACGTAATTTACGTACCTATATATGTATTTAAATATTTTATGTTGACTTAAAAATCGCTACACTCAAATATTGGGATACCATGCGGCCCTTAAACGTCTAAAACCTAACATTTTCTTCAGGTAAAAAAAAAATATGCATAATGTACTCAATGGATCTCAACAATATTGCGACAAGACCAATTAATAAAATATTCATGAAAGTCATGTGTATATTATTATTTACTTTATTAGATTCTGAGTGCAATGCTCGAAATGTATTTGTTTTACCATGATGTATGTTTTTTCTTCTTTTTTTTTTTGTGTCTATGTATACGATTTTGACCAGAAGGATTTCTCAGTTTTCCAATTTATACAAAATTGCAGGTACTTTTATGATAAAAAATTTTATCTATTTGGTGATTAAAGGGGTCATTTTTTAATTTCTTAAGAGTTTTCGGAATAATTGAGAAAACAGTGTAAAAATTGCAAAAATTAGACTACGATATTACTATAGTTATTAGTTATCGCCTATCGGGTTATTATTTTGATTGTCGGAGCTACTCTAAATATTTAATGGGCCCTTATGTATATAATTATATGCTACATTTATATATATTATTATTATATTATCATTTTACAGACTTTTCGTCATTTTACAAAATATTTTAGTGAATTATTTTTTTGAGAGTATTATAATGATACACTGGTGTATAGTTTAAAAGATTAATACAGAAATATACCTTTCACCTACCTCTATTTATCTCATCTGGCCTAGAACTTAAGAGTATTGCCACCTTATTTTTATTCAAAAATAAATAGAATTCAATGATTATTATTTCATTAGATACGAATATGTGTATCTTATATTTATCTGATGAAACAGGTGAACAATTTATATACATCATGATGAATACCATTTTTCATTAGAATTTTGCTATTTTATGCATATACCTTGGACCACTAAATGTGAGTACCTAACCCATGTAGAACATACGTACATTGTTTTGCAGGGAGGTATGATATCAGCCAGTTGGTGCTCGTGTGGGAAGTCGAATCGCCGGTCACTGCGGCCTTGAGTGACAACTCGTGGGTGCCTTACTTGGCGGAGTATAGATTGCTGAAAATAATACCGCAAAGCGAAGAGCTCTACATCGAACCGATTTCCCTGGACCCAACTTCAAGTTAGTATAGTATATTATACGTATTACTCAGTGTTCGATGTCATACAGGGTGTTCCATCATGATATGCCCATAAAAATATCTACTCTATTCATATATTTATTTTTATTTTTATTTTTATTTTTAGTACAGTTTAATTTAAGAGGCCGCATTAAATACTAATTTATAAAATTAGTAAAATTAGTATTTTCATACCTTAACCAACTAGGAAAAATAACTTCTGAATTTTTCATTTCTATAAAATTGCAATATATATATTTATATATAATTTTATGTACAAGTTATGGTATAAGTTACCATATGCGGCCCCCTTCTATTAAACTGTACTAAAATAAAAAACAATTAATATGATCTATGAGGAGATATTTCCATTTGGGACATCTTGATGAGCCACCATATAATTAACACAATCTCAATAGGCAAGGAGTTTATTTTATAAACATCTTATGAATTCAGTTTATTATATTGTATTAATGCTTGCAGGAGGATTTCAAATCGGAATATCGGATAGCAAATGTTTGCTTTGAAACTATTACTGTTTAGACTTTTAAGCATATAGGTATGCACTATAATATGCACAGCTAGCTAACTTTTTGCTTTTTTGTATCTATCGAATTGTTCAACAACGGGAGGGACGAGAAGTCGACGAGATAGTTTCAGAATATATATAGGATTTCGAACCTAATCGACTATTCCAACCTTATACATTCGTCGAGATTACATGACGTCGACTGTGATACATACCAATGCGGCAATGCAGCGTTTCTCTGATTTTTTTATGTTTATTATTTCGATACTCGACAATCGTTACATACAAATGTGACGAGTTAACATTATAGTCTATAGAGACTGTTGCTTTTATTCGGTGAAATTTAGTCTTTTTCGATCTAACGTATTGATCTGATTGCGCGATATGAATATACTCCAGCAACGCATTGGACTTAACGTCATAACACTGATAACGTTTTATAATAAATATCAACTTTTTTCATTTTTTAATTTATTCTTTTTCCACGATAACATAATAGTATAAGTATTCAATTCATTTCAATCAATTTCGCTCGGAAATTTCTCTAAAAGGGTTTGTAGAATAGAAAAATACTGAATAAAAAGGAAAAATGAAAATGAAAAAATCGACTGCAATATTAAAACGAATCATGACGAATTACCAGCGTACGTTTTCAGCATTTATTCTTGTCATTATGTGTAGGTACTTATTTGTGAGTGTGTACCGTGCACAGGGCACGTATTGCAGAATGACCATGGGTAGTTTACAAAAACAAACATAGCAATAAAATGTATTGTTTATTAATTTACATATAAACTATATATATGCAGTGTATATACATACTTATACTTATAGTCATGTTTAAATGTTTATAGCTCACCGTTACACGTCGCTGACGTTGACGGTCCTTCTAGCCAGGGAATACGGGTTCTATCTGATGGACTACTACGTGCCGGGTATATTGTTGGTCACGATCTCGTGGGTGTCGTTTTGGATGGCTCCCGATGCAACGCCCGCGCGCGTTTCAATTGGTACGTCAAAATAATGATATAATATTATGTTAATGTATTATATAAAGACTGATTATAATAAATCAAATATAAATGCTGCAGTAGGTAGTGAAAAAAACCACGGTGGAGCAATACCCGCGGTTGGTCGTATTATCATCATAATCGATTTGAGACGGAAGCGTTTCAGCTGTAAATGTGTACAATGCAGTATAGTAACAATAATATTTGTGTACGTCGTTTTGAATTCGCAGGTGCAAGCACGATGCTCACGTATTTTCAGCTGGGCATCGACACGGGTTCCAAGCTACCCAACGTGTCTTACATCAGATCGAACGACTTGTGGTTCATCGTCTGCACCGTGTTCATATTCCTGTCCTTGGCGGAGTTCGCTTTTGTCAACACCATATGGCGATACGGGTGAGTGAATAGGTACGCGCAAAAGTGAGTTTCCGCATACGAGATATAGCGTACAAGAACCACTATTATGGTATGCGTGTGAGATAATATGGTTATATAAGAAAAAAATATAAAAATAAAATAAGATAATAGTTATTGAATTACAATACTAGCCTTATATCTTCAACCCTTAAAGTTTACTACCACGGCCACGTAGGAAATGCCATTATAATATAATATATTGTTATATTTTTGTTCGTGCAGGAACTTAAACATAATATAATATAACCCTTTACTTGCTATGTTTCGTTTGGAAACCTCGAGTTAACGATTTAATTAGGGCTGCGTGCAAAGTCCGCGACTCCACGTAACCATAATATTGTGCAGCACCCCCAGCGGTTTCATCCGTCCCATTAAACATCCCCTTGTCCGACGTCTAAATGAAAAGATATTTTCCGTTTCTGGCTTACCCTATTCAATATGCACGGTAGGACTCTAAATGAGTGATGACAGGATCAGAATCCAATGAAATGTCCGCACATCATGCAGTGATTGAGTGATTCCGAAATATCAAGGAGCCACGATCAGGCAGGTTCTCTTTCTCTGAGTATAGAATTATAAAAGTCGACTTGTGCGCTCGTCATTGTTACAGGCGCCATCCTGTGAAACTGAAAAGTAAATCGAATAGGCAAATGTTTAAATCGTCGATCAAAGCGAGTAAAATGTCAAACATGAAAAACGGAAGACTGAGCGCTACAAACGCAGCTGGTTCGTCCCTTAACGGGACCAGACTGAACAATGTAAAGTACATTATTATTTATTTATTATAAATTGTGTGATAAAGTTATGTTAATTTTATAGAATTATATAAACTGTTAAAATACATATAAATACTCGGTGTTGGGATAATTTAGATTATGTCCACATAGAGTCATTTTATACGATATGCATCATGATACAAGAAGCAATACTTTTCGTTTTCATTTCAAACTTAATATATATGAGTATGTTTTCTTACACAGTAATTGTTATTTTTTTGACTTTAAAGTATGTACTTTAAGGTATAGCACACAATTGATACTGTCCAGTGTTGATAGAGTCACAGTGTACACCGAAAGATTAGTCATTATACATCAAAATTACATAATATATAAATTCAGAATTTGTCATTATCATGTCACTCATCCCAAATATTATTATTTATTACTTATTTGTTTAATTAATAAATACTTTTTTTATCTTTTTATTAGCCATTAGTACAAAACTATTACGGCTCAACAATTCTCTATAAATACTTATAAGGTATTTGGGAACTAGGTTATTGACTGTTAAAATTTTTTTAATGTTTCTTGGGTTCAGAAGACTGAAAGGTTAATTTAAAACAGTTCTTTTTCCGGTAAATATTTTTAGCGTAATAAAAGTTCATACCAGAAGTTTGGGAAATTGGACACTGTTAATGGGCTGTGTACTATAGAAGTGGTAATTTTTATATTATTTTATCGATAATTTTTCTGCATGGAAAGAAAAACTGTAAAAACTTGGAAATAGGGTTTTATAATTTTTTATTTATTTTTTGATAAAATAATGAATCATTTTGACAAGTAAACCTCGCTTCTATTTATCTTATAGTACCTAATGTTTATTATTACAACATTTTTATAGTATTATAATTTATAATCTACAAACGAGATGTTGAGCGTGTAGTTACGCGCACCAACTTTAACTCAGAATCATTGCTTCGAACGCAGCGATTTCTCACACCGATGTCATCATATAGATATTATATAAAATACAATGTACAAATAAATATATTATGCATGCCTCTACTATAACAGGGGGATTAACACAACAAGAAGCTCACATGATTCTTTGTGTTCGAATGGTTTAACGGTATGTGGTATTTTTCATTTTTAACCGTTGGTCGATCATTGGAATACATCAATAAATACGGGATCAGCACCCTATCATACCTAAGTCTCTATTGAATAAATGTATTGACGTTGTCCTTTCCACGACACGTTTAAATACAAAATTTAGGGGTGTGCGAGACGTATGAATTACTTTCAATGTATATGTAGGTATATAAAAATGTTCTTTTGTGTGCTATTATATTATTATAATTTATAATATTATCATTGTACATCAATGCGAGCGTCGAGTTTTACTTTGATCAGCAGATGATTTTTCCTCCCGCGTTCCTGCACGTTTGTACAATATCATGGGTATGATTGAAGATTATTTCCACATGTATTTCAACACGAATTTCTTGCGTCACATATATGCTTGTAGACTAGGATGACCAAACATTCCGTTTAACGTTAAAACGGAATTATTCTTTTTTTGATAACCATGTCCCATTGTCCTGACAAAACATAAATGGGACAATTTTTATCCAGTTTTTAGAAAACAGTCCCGTTTTAGTTCCTTTATTTCCATATTATAACATTTTATTTGTAAAAAATAAAAATAAAGTAAAGTTGTGTAGAAAAAAGATTATCAAATTCATGAATAATTAAAATAACTGATAGAGCATTTTTCTTATTTATAGTTAAAAACAAATTAATCAGTATTGATATGTGTAACAGTTTACAATGTATACATATTGTTGAATACTTTAATAATAATAAGTAAATTATTTTATCGCTAGCAATATTTTTAAAAATTATTTTATTATATTAATTATAATTATTATAATTATATTTCAAATTAATTTTTTTTTTTTGGAAAGAGGGAATAACTAAATATTCTTTTTTTAATTTCTCAAAAGGTCATCTTAGTGTATACACAGAATACTAGGTTTTGTTTACGGATATCCTGCACCGTGCTACAATTATTTCGCATTAATTTCATGTATCATGTGTGCAGAAATCAACACATACATACACACACACACACACTAATATTACTAGGTATCAATTCTGACTTTTTTCGCCCATATTCCGAGGCTATATCTAAATAAGCATTTATGTTTCAGTAGATAGTAATATATATTTTCAAAATAACCATTTATAGTATAAATATATTATATATACTTAAATATTATAATTTATATTTATATTATATACATTTTATACGGTTAATCTTGTAAAATTTAAATAAACAGCCATTTTACTTGTGTTTTGTAATCCAAAACATGTTTAGGTATCGCCGAATAGTGAATTTGTTTCTCTGTAAAATATTTTTCGTCACTAGGCTCTTATGCTTTGTATTTTAATTTTCAACAACAATATTTTACATAACTTTTAATGCTTCTGTAAAACTGAGGTTTCAACGTATAAAATTTTGCATTTGATTTGAATTACAATATTATACAAATTTTAAGTTAAGAAAAAGGATAGTCTTTCATATATATAGGTATGACCATGTACTATGTTGTACATAATGATAGGTCCATATTTATATTTAACATAGCCACATAGGTACGTCCAATAAGAATAATATAGATTATGAATAGGTATATTTTTATTTTTCACTAGTACAAATGTTTACTTGGTGTAAAAAGAAAGTAAGCAACACGCCATACATAACAAATAACTTGACTATCTAGTTGTTCAGTCGACGTAATATAGTTTTGTTTCTGTTTATTTTGAATCAGCTAAAACCGTCAGTGCTCGCAGTCCGCAGATAGAATCAGTTGACAGTTCAGTAGCTTCAAATTATATGTTTGGGTTATATGGTGGGCGCGTGAGCGGCGTATATTAATTAATTTTATTACCACTGAAATATATAAATAATGAACAGTCGTTGATTTTAGTATATATTCGAATAAATCTCAGACTTTGTTTTTGAGTATATTATTATAATATATTGTTATACGTCATATGGAGACCGCCACGATATGATCCTATTTTTTCTGTCCTGTATGTATTATAAATTATAATATTATGAATTATTGTGTTGTTGGCGTATTACACGTTATTAGGACTCCACGGTCGGTACTATGACAACAGAACTGAACGCGGAACTGCCTTATACGATGGAAATGAAAGCTATGGGCAAGGTCAAGTTCAAAGTGTCGGAAGAATCCACGCGCCAGTTACACGGCGGTCTAACCACCACGGCGCAACAGATCTCGATTTGGATCGACGAGAAGAGTAGAATAGTATTCCCGGCGTCGTTCATTTTGTTCAACGCGGTCTACTGGAGTCTATTGTGGGTTTGATCCGCATTATGGGTATAATATGTAAGTATTGAAATCTGCAACTTCAAAATTCTGTTCTAAAACTTCAATGCCTACCATGATAAATAATAATTATTGACAATGCTTTCGTCGAGAAGTATCCAAGCTGAAATCAAATTAAACGCGATTTCCACGTGTGCATATTTTTATTACATCGATGCATAGGTGGCTATTGGAGGGGGGGGGAGTTGGGGGCTTCAGCCCCCTCAGAACGAATTCAAGCCTCCTCACAACGTAATTAAGCGCACGCCAGACGCCCGGACGTAAAAATAAATTTTATATTTTCATATTTGATATTTTATAATTCTTATTTTATCTTGATGGAATACGAAAATGGCCTGGAATACTCACATTAATATATTTGCACAACGCAATAGGTTTATACAATTAAAATAAAAATTAGTAGTTACCAATAATCAATTTTTTATGTTCCTATTACCTATGTATATATTTGGTGGCTTGGTGCCTCAGCTATATTACAGTAAGAGTAGCTACTATAGAAGCGTCTTTAAATGTCTGTTTAGTGTTTACGTTAATGGATGAGACAAAACTATCAAGCCCCCCCCCCACGAATGTGACCAAATATCCGCCTATGCATCGATGTATTATTTTATTCGTATTATACTTTCTACCGGTCGGCGGTCACCGGAGAGCGATTGTACATCGCCTATGTATACCGATTGCCACACCACTCACGAGACCCATCTGAGAGCATCAGTAAATAACCTAACTAATTTTTTTTATAGCTGCAGTCAGTGGTCGATTTAAAGATAAGAGCGGCATACGTTATAAAGGCAATGCCGCGTTACGCTATATTGCCGCCCCGGGGCAAATTAAAATATGCTGCCCTTGAGAAAATCAGTGGCGCACCCAGGAGAGGCTTTGGGGCTGAAGCCCCCCCCCCACCAAAAAATATATTTTTTACTAAATTATTCATTATTATAGCATATTTTTACAAATATAGTACTACAATGATGATTGATTAAACATATAATATTACATGTAATAATAATAGTAAAAAAATTACCATTTATAATTTGTGGTAATTATTTACTTGTGTGCAAAGAAAACAGGAAAATGTTTAAGCCCCACCCCCAATAAAAATCCTGGGTGCGCGCCTGATATATATATATATATATATAGTGGTACGTACTTCCGCACTTTAATGCATTTTTACTAATGTAACGGAAACAATCAGAATATAACACACGTGATTTTCAATACAAATTATTTATTAATAAGATGAACAAAATTTAACACAATCATCATATAATTAATACGATAATTCTTTTTACCAGTATCCCACCACTCTTAAACAAGTAATTTGGTACCTACCTATAAATTCATTTTTAATCTTATATAGTTATATGTTATCTAAAACATTCTACGACGAACTTTTTTGATACAAAATTGTTGATTATATTATTATGTAGGTATTTAAACTAGGTAAATGTTTACGTAGATAAAAATTAATTTTTTTTTTTTCAATTTCTTACAAAATTTGTCGCCCTCGGTGTAAATCCGGTCCTGGGTACCTTCTTCAATCGTAACTTATTACAAGAAACATATAGTATATTTATATATAACTTACTACATATTTAACATAATATGTCAGCGAATTGGGAATTTGGTAAAATCAAATAACATAAAGATTTTTTAACGGCAAATATTGGGCATAAACCACTTCTTGGCCGCTGTACATACCAATATACTATTACTGACTGCTGATTAGAATTGAATTATATATTTTAAATATTAGATCAAAACTGTATATTAGTCTCGAAATAACAATATTGTTTCATTAATTTATTTTTATTTTTATTCACAGTCTATAACTTGTTTTTAAGATTTGAATTATAAAATTGCATACATACATACCAGACTGTTTAAGGTAGCTCAATTACCTGTTATAAATATACTTTTGAAAATTTTCTGATTGTTTGATGATTGAGTTGTTCAATATTATACAGATAAATAGGTACCTATCAAGTGCCATTAGTTCAATATGTTAACTGAACTAAATTTAAAATTGTATACTTTCATTAACAAATAACTAATAAAATAACATAATATAAGTAATAGTTATTATACGAATTGTATTAAATAATTTAATCAAAACGCGTAAATGATTATATATTTTGTATAATGTTTAAAAATCACCACAAAGCTTATTTAGGCTTACTACAAAGTACATAAAATAAAAAATAAAAAGTGAAGCAATAAACAAATATTGTTTAGCGATTGGAAATTTGGAAAGCAATGCTGAAGAGCACCAGAAGACATAATTGTTTTCCATTCAAATTCAATCCTAGAATGATGGCATAAAATTTCTTATTTCTTATTAATTATTGTTAAAGGTACGAGTGAACGATTGTCTAAACTGTAAGGCAATCAATCAAAAACAATCAGAAACCAGCTGCAGCATCTGCCATATCTTCTCGCGTAAACAACGAACACAACAACAGTAATAATAATATAATAAGTACCTGCTCTTAGAAAGTTACCTACAATAATATTCAAATGTATATATTAGTCAATTTTAAATTTGTATTCAATCATTATATTATTGTAATACCTAATTTTAGTAAACTTGCAAGCCATTGTAATAAAACACATTGTTAAGACTAAAAAAGATGGTAACATTATTAAATTACAATCATTTTCATACGCTGCGCTAGCATAAGATCATGTAATAGAAATTACATAATTACACAACTCCTTAGCTACTAACCAATTTGATAGTTTATAAAAATATTTCAAAATTACTTTAAATTATTTGTTGATCCTGTTATAAACGCAAAATTCAGTCATTAATCACACATAAATTATCTAAAATATTATGATGGGAAATTCAACAATTTTTTATTATTTTGTTTCAAATAAATTATTTACTCAAAATATAAGAAGGAAAACAAGAAAAATGTATATAAATATTAAATGTACAATATCTATTTATTATATTCAAAAATAAATTGGCTATAATGTAGTTGTTTGTAACAAAATAAGTGATACATCATCTACTTTTATACAGTAAATCAGTAGATAATATTTCATAAACAACAATAATACAAGACATAATATAATAAAATTATACCACCACATAACTAAAGATTTGAGATGTGTATGTATAAAGAAAAATGATGATAAAAAGTAGAAGAAAAAGATCAAAATCTAAAAATAAATACAATAATTTTATAACCCATTTCAAATGAACATAAAAATATTATATAAAATAATGAATAAAAAAATCTATATAATTCCATGAATTATATTTTACGTAAGTATACATGTTTGAGAAATATCTATTGTGTAAACATTTGAACTAGAACAAAACAGAACAATAATATGTATACAGATTATTAACATATTTAAGTTTATCTACATTACTGGAGTTCCTAGTCAACAGTCTTCAATGAGTGTAGAAAATACTAAAACTAAATAGTGCAGTTTTCGGTTTTCACTCTATGCCTCTATATATGCGAGTTTATGTCTTGCATGATATAATTTTAACATAAAAAAAAATTCGGTAGTTTTTAGATCACAGATTTTAGCATTTCAAAAATAAATCTTAATTTAAAATAGTAATGAGAAAATAATAACAATAAAATTACATTATCATTCATTGAATGGCAATTTTTTTTTTTTAATGTAAAAGCAAATAAAAACTGACCACACTATTTCGTAACACATTTAGTATGTTGATTATATTAGATAATAATATTGAGCAAATCGATATTTTCGTCTAGTGATGTAATTCTTATTCTGTGATGGGAATGTTATCACTCGCACTAAATGGAGTACCATCATATTTTCTTAAATGAATCTGAAACAAATGAATTAAATATTATATTATACATCAAGTGGTCTAAAAATAACAATCTTTATGTACTATATATACCTGCAAGTGTAAATTTACTTCATCACTACGGCTGAGATATGGAAAATTACCACCGGACTTGAGTTGGGCCAGTTTAGCATCCGGATATTCTTTATAAATATTTTCCTTAATGGGAGAACCTAGAGCATAATCATCAAATACGTCCATAAGTGTGACACTTTTAAGACCTCTCATTAATGATGTATTGACTCGACTGTTCAAACAGTTTATGGTTAAACGAGATGCAAGGTCAGCTTGTGATAATGATTCAATCTAAATGGTTAATGTACACTTATTAGAAATTGTATAATAGAAGCTAAGATATTATAAGGTTAATACCAGTTCAACCATGAAATCTATTGAATCCATTATTCTTATATCATAGAATGTTTCTCTTGATGAAAAATTTGACAATACCATTTTTTTGAGTACCATTGCAGGTAAAATCCAGAACCTATGGCATAATAATAATAAATTACTACAAACAACTTATGTTGGCATGATATATTAAATGAAATTGCATAACAGCAAATAAATATTTTATTGAAGAAAAGTTAATGTTTGTTTCATTTAAATATTCACAATATTATATATAATGCAACAAAATAAAATTGTTATTGATGAATTTTTATTAAAATCAATGGTATTACTGAGAGTCAATTTTGAAGACAATTTTTACCGTATTTTATGATAATAGAAAATTAGTTTTTAAGAAATAATATTTTAAAAGTATAATAGGTAAGTATAATAATAATTATTAAAAATATAAGATATTTTAATTTTTTTTTTTTTAACAATTAACAATTATTATATTACTACTGTATATATATGTTATAGGGATAATTATATTTTAAGATAAAAAAAAAAGCAGTTCAAGGACATGTGACAATGCATTATTCATGTAAAAGCACAACCAACTTACAAAACAGCAGTGTCTTTATATTTGAATATGGTCGTATCTGTAAATGAGTTGCATAGGAATAATGATACAACTCGTGGCTGATGAACAATTGTAGAAAACTCTACAAACTTTTGTGCCAAAAAACCACCTAAAAAAATAATATATATGAATATTAAAAAAAAGGTACAAAATCTCTAACTACAATTCCTATATTTATTAACTTCAAGATTAACTTCAGCACTGGGTGACTCATTTTAATCTTAGCAAACAATAATAAACAACGTCTGTGGTTATCTGGTACGTGCATTTTAATACATATTTGTATAAAACTAGTTAATGTTTAAATCCTAAGAAGTATTAACATATAATGCATGATGTAATTATTAATAAAAGAAATTTAAAAAAGGAACTAAGACTGAAGAATTAATAATGAAGTTTCACAAAAACAAAGGTATAGACTCCAGAAAATTTCTTATATTCTGGTTAAGGTAAGAAATATAAACATTAAATATTAATAATAAAATATAAAATTATTATCATTATTCGAAATTAGTTAAACTAGGAAAAATATAGATCTTAAATAAATACCAAGTTATTAATTAGTTAAAATGTGATTAATAAAATTATATACATAGTAAACTTAATTTAATTATACAAAATGAACAAGGTTAAACAAATTAACTTTTTTAAAGTATGATTAAAAATATTTTAAAGTTAAATATGGCTAAAATAAAACTATAACTCAAAATACAAGTTAAATTATCTTAGGAGTACTTTATTTACAAAGATTCAATAAGCTATATTTTTTAATTGTGTATAGGTAATGAATTTTATATTAAATAGTAAACAATATTAATAAAAAGTTTTATACTTTAAGTTTTTCAATATTTTGATCAAATTTATAAGATACATTTTTAAACATTCGGAATACCTTTCTGACAAAATTAGGAAGTTCATTTTTAATTTTAATTAATCTAATTTCTATTAATAATATACAAATTAGAAAGTTAAAAATATGGATATCTATTTATACAATTTTACTTAGAATGTTTACAAATTATTAACATTTCTTATAATTATGCTGGTGACAGCATTAATGAACAAGTTATTTTGTTTATGTGGTAAAATATAAAATGCTGTATTAACAAATTCAAAATCATATAAGTGACAATGAAACAAAATTAGTAATTATTAAAAAGGTAATACTTTTAATCTTTGTGATTTTAAATTATTTAACATACAAATTATAGTTTACAAAAAAAAAGTTCTTAAGGGTAGTGATTATTTAAAGTTACAAGCGTCATTTACATTCTCATGGCTTCAGTCATATTACGGTAAATTTTTATATATTATATTCATGAATTACTTAAATTACTAAAATGAATAACACAAACTAAGACAGATGATATTGTGTATAAAAGAGAATACGAAAAATATTATGATTTTCAGATTGTGTTAAACATTTTGCATTTAGGTTTTATATCACATTAAATGAAATTAAATGGTTAATTATTTAAAAAAAAAAAACTAAAATAAGCACTTAATGTGCATGAAATGGTATACAGTAGAAGCTCAATTAACCGTCACCGTCGGGACCAGGACTATGACGGTTAACAGAAATTTTTAAGTATAATATATTATATAATATATTACATGTATATTTTCAAAAAAAAAAAATCATACTTACTAAATAATACATACATATTACACTAAACAATATTTAACTAAAACTTATTGTGTACAAACAATTTTTATTGGCTAGATAGTTGCCGTGTTAGGCACTGTGACAAGTTTATCGCGATAACCTTATTACTTAATTAACTTTTTTTTTTGGCGATGACCAATGACGGATAATAGAGAATGATGATAAATCGAGTTTCTACTGTATATTTTAATTTCCTAAAATACATATATTTTGGTTCATTATTTTTTACTTATGTACCATTTACATAATATGTTTTATATTTGTCTTGGATATAATCTTAACAATTGTTTATAAATAAAAATGTTGATAGATTACACTTATTTATAATTCAGATGATTCAATTTATTTGTATTTTTTTTCATTCCCTTTATATAAATTATAAATTATTTTTTATTAACATGTCTTCAATGTATCAGCAAATACCTAGTTGAAGTTCCTTATTTGATAAAAAAAACAAATGAAAACTTTAATTAACTAATAATTTAGAGTTTAAGTCTAAACTAAAAATTATTATCTAAATGTATGGGTTTGTTTTACTAAGGTTTTAATATTATTAGTTATTACATATATTATTTTAATATATATTATTAAAATACAATTGTTATATTTTCATAATTTTCTCAGATAATAGTTGATTTAAACCATAATATCTATAATATAATTATAGATTATTCTAAAATTACCTAAAGATGCCCCAAATAAATGAACTTGCTTTATGTCCATATGATCCAACAGTTGCATAAATCCTTCACACCATTCAGTTACACTCCAGTATGGAGGATTCTCAGCCTGAAAAGTAAATATTGTTAAAAAATATCATGGTCCAGAACTTTCAAGAGGTTTATTTCATAACAAAAAGCAATAAACAGTACATACTGATATGACACGATAGCCTTTTGAACTGAGGGCTAACAACTGTTTAAAAAATACTTCGGCACGTCCACTAACTGGGTGCAAAAACACTAACGGAGTCTCAACCGAGCGTGGGCCTGTATCGTATACTCTCCATCCCTATGGATGAAAAAAATACATGATAACAACAATTGGACAAATAGCAACACTTTTACAAAGTAATACACAAATAATTGGCTTCTATTTTATCATAAGACAATAATATAACAACTAGAATAGTAATTCCTTTAGTAATTACAACAGTAGCGTCTCATAAATTTGGAGTAATTGTTAATTACATATAATTATTTTAACAACCTTGTTCGAGCCTGTGTCATCCAATATGACCTGTTTGAGCGGAACATTGCACCTGAAGCTTGTGTACTCCGGGGACCGGAATATATGACTGGAAAAACTGCCGTTCATGTCGCAGCGTCGTCAGACCACCGGGAGATTGATTTTTAAAAATAAAGGTAGTCATCCATCGCCGTCACCGCGTAGGTCGCAATTATAAAGTTTAAATTATTATTTATTATTATTAATGCGAAGTGCTCATGACATTGGTAGCCGGAGACAGAGAAAAGGAAAATGTATGGTTATAAGGAAAAAAGGTAACGGAGTGAGAGTGACACTGAAGGGAAGTGGGAGAGGGAAAGAGAAAAAAACGAAAATAATAACTTGTTGCTGAACACGAATATGATTATTGATTATTATAATGCGGTTGTAGAGCAGCTGGTAAGCACGTCACTGGCTTACGAGTATAATATCACGTATAATATTATGATTTATTATGATATTATAATTATGATATTATAACACGCATGAACTGGGGCATCACAGCAGAAAGTGAAACTGTGAAAAAGCAAGTACGTACTACCATTATGAAGGTACTGTTATCACAGAGTAGACCAAATCTAATCTATTCAGTGGCTCTGTGCTATAAATATTTTTTAATTATTGTTTTGGTATTGTTCTCGTCGAATCTGTTCAGCTGAATACTTTTTGCTACTTTGGACTCTGGCCCAACGATAGAAAACGTCGTTTACGCCTTTACGGTATACGATAACCCGATGAATCAATCACAAAAAAAAAAATAGTAACCGGCGTATAACTCTATCGTTAACATCTCTCTCTCTCTCTCTCTCTGTCTGTGTTTTATATGCCTCGCTCGTACCCACAGTCTCACAAGCTAATATTTATAGATATCAATTATTATTATCTAAAAAAAAGAAACCTTTCCCAGAGCTACGGACCAAAATATAATATCTTAACCCGTGCCCAGAGTCCATACCACGGCTGTCGATAGGTGGTCTACCTACAGCCATGACCCACACGCAGCACGAATTAACACGATCTCCACTCCCGATGACCGACAAGCCACTCACTACTCAGTGATTTAAGATTTAAGATTTATATTTTAAATCGTGGTGAGTAGTGAACACTTTTGTAGTGTTGTACTTGTAACTTATAGTGTTGTTGATCGTGCTGCGGAACGGTATATCAACAAAACCCTACGTGGTAAACAATAACAAAAACAACAACAGGTCGACCGTGTTTCGTGTGATAAGTGATAACCATGGCTTAACGCTTAAATATATTATGTATATCGAGATATATAAACTATACAGTATAGTTTAGTTGACTATAAAGTATATTATATTAAAGTTATTTCTTTATTAGTTTATATGTCAGATCTCGATGATTATGTTCAATATAATATAGTGAATCAAGGTCGTATTACTCGTTTTGATACACGTTGTAGTGGATACTAATTAATAGTATTTACTATTTACACCATAGAGTCGTTTCATAGAAAACGTATTAACTCTATGATTTACACAGAATATTTATAGCCATGGTGATAACAGAACGAGTTATCACAACCAAGGATCACCGTTAAATAATATTGGCTCAATAAATTATTGCCTCAATTTATTATTTATTATTATTATTATTATTATTATTATTATATCTCGCGGTTTTTTTAATTTTTCCCCTCTATTAAAATATAATATTATAATATTTTATTCTTTATTAAAATAATTATTTTTGGTTCTACGTAGGCAATAAGATTGTTGTTGAACCGGTCGGGGCGCGCTAGTGAAATTAAACGATGACAACGGACATATCGGTTTGTAATTCACTAATGCGATAATAATGACTCGAGACGCACGTCGTTAACTTTACGGCTACTGGGAATTAATCTCAGTATAAATCCAGTTTAAATTGTGTTTTTACCGAATTATTTATTCCGTGACGCCACGACTATCGGACTATCCGACTATGGTAGCAGCCTCATCTAGTTCGTTCCAAGTGTCGCGTTAAGTATAATTCTATTGCCGCCTCACCGGAGACCTGTAACTACTAAATTGTCATATCTCTATGGTACCTACTTGGATTTTAGAAAAAACCATAACATTGTAACGTGTTACTGAATGCTGGTACGTTTTGCCACCCCAATTGTGACGTGTAGTCTTATGAAGCATGAACTTCGTTGTGGAATTGAACAACAAGACCGCGGGTCGAGATAGATTGGCAAGGTATCTACAATATTATTATTATGACTATTCGTGTGCGTAAATATTTGCTGAGATAATGTTGAGACGTCACCTCACAACGGACTGATTTCACTCACAAGAGTTTATATATAAAAGGTTAAACATATAAACTAAGTGTATAATTTATATTATGTCTGTGTATGAAAGCATAGGTTAGGTTGGCATAGGTAGGTCTTGTGATGATTCAAGTTCACTCATCAATTTCTTCAATTTTATAATTGGTCTTAAGTCATAGTATATATTATAAAACTGCTATTGTAGTTTACACAACTAAATCCTTTACTTAATCAATTTTTTTCCATCCAAGTAGTTATCTATAATGTCTGTACATAAATGTACTTAGGGCTGACAATGAGTATACATTCTGTAATCGATAATGATAAATTCATGGACTTACCATCACAACAGCAGACTAGTAATTGCTTCAAACCATTGTTGTGTGTACTACACATTAAAATTCTTAAATAATACATGATTTGACAATAATAATATACTTAGGAAAACTAGTTTAATCTTTTATGTATATTTCAATTGAATTTTTAGGGATTAAATACATAATGCATGCAGTATAAGTATATTATTTTTATTGCTGATAATTTAAATAGTTAATCAGGTATTGTGTTTATGTATGATCATGTACTATTTAGTTATGTACAAAATAAGTCGTGGTAGTGTTTCAGTTTTGAAATGATATTGAATGTTTTTTATTTTTCAGGTTTGTTCAATATGGTTCAAAAACAACATGGCATTACATGGAAAAAAATAATTTTGACGCCAAATCAGTTGAAAAATTTAAAGACCTCGAGCAGTCCTTGGCAGCATTTCGTAAATGTAAACACCAAGCTTAACTTCTCATTAATTATGTTATAGATCTTATGCTCATATGAAACTTATTTTAACACTTTATATTTTAGTCTACAGTTGATTAGTATATTTTTTATAATCAATATAAGAAGTTACTATGTGACTTTTGTTAAAGCTGTTACAAAATAAAAATGTTTTATAGTGCATTATTGCTTACAATCATTCATAATTAGTAATTATTTTTATTATCTAAGAATTATTATTGCTACTTTCTGACATTGTGTAATTAATAGACAAAAAGATGAAATAATTAATTAATACCATATTGAACCATTTTATTATTGTTTAATAGTACTATATAGACATGAACTAAGTTTTACAAATTTCACTTATTTAATTGACCGAGTTAGACCCTTGTAATAGAAAAATACTATATAGTTATTGAACATATAACATGAACATTTTTTTTATAGTGCAAATGTTATTGAAGCACCATTTCTACATTTGATGTTAATGCAAACTTATTATTTTTGACTTAAGGAAAATATTAAAATTCAATCTACTCCTAGTTTGAAGATTCACTAAAAAATATTGTATAGCATCATCAAAAATGATTTTTTCTTAAAACAAAAATGTCATGTATAACATTTGATATGTAAATGAAGTTTCCACTAAAATTATTACTCAATTTATATTCCTACGAATAACTTATTCTATAAGAATGAATAATGAATGAACAATTTTCGGAAAAGCAGTTTTAAATGTTTGCTGACTGTTACACAATGAAACTAATTTATGTAATTGAAATGCCTATATAAAAAATATCAACTGCTATGTTTTATAATTAATATTAAAATTTTTTTTTTCTTACAGTGTTAAGATTTGGCCGCTTTATTGATTCATTGCATACTGCATTACGGACTATAAATCATTCAGATAAAACTATAAGATTTTGTGTGACATTATCAAAAATAGCCCATTCTTTGTATTTGGCATGTGACCATTTTATATGGTTGAGTAAACATAGTTTTATACAAATAAATACGACTAAATGGAGCCAAGCAGGCAACAAGTATTGGTTATTGTCAATAATTCTGAATCTTGTAAGAGATGCTATGGAATTGAACAATTTGTTTAAATCTATGCTGAAAAAAAAAATTCTGAACACCCTGAATAGAAAAGTCTCTCCCAAAGATGTCTTTACCGGTGAAGCAGTCCAGTTTGTCCGTAGCAATAAAGATTTGTTGATTGATACTGTTAAAAATAGCTGTGATTTAATACTACCATTGACAAATTTGGGATTTATAAGGTTAAGTCCAGGTACAATTGGTGTTGTTGGTATGATGTCATCAATGCTCAGTTTGTATACATTGATGGATTCGAAGGCTAAGTTACCTTATACGTGAAAAAGTTGTTACTTATATTAATGTTTCTTGTTATATCTATTAAATAAAAAAGACCATGTGGAATTCAATTGTTTTAAGGGAATAAGTTGTGATAAAGTTTATGTAATAGTTTTTGAAAACCAAAACTAGCATTTGTTTATTTATTTATATTGGTGCATACTGTATTTTATACTTTAATAATAAAAAAAAAAAATTCTGGTTTATAATAAATACAATTTGTTATATTTTTATTTTTAATATATTTAATTTCTAAATAATTTTATCATTAAATTAGTATTTATTATTTCACAAAATGATAATCCTATGAGGATAGTATGTTGTTAATTATGTTTTATTTATAAATAATTTAAATTTTCGATTCTTCTAAGTTTTGTTTTGAAATCTCGATAAAAAAAAATTTGGCTTTCTAAAAAATCTTAAAAATGCAATATAGGGTTTATTAAGGTGTACTTAACACAATTAAGGAAAATCGAAAATCGTTATTCACAAATAATTTATGTATAAAATATTTATGTAACATCGATAAAACGTTTAATATTTTAATAAAAATAAACCTTGTTTTTATATATATGTTATATAAATATAAAATATTAGACAATAACATAAATAAATAAATAATATTTATCTGTGGACAATAAACAACTATATTGTATTTGAAAAACAAAAATAAAATAAATGTAATATGTAGATTGTAGGTACTATAATAAGTACTTCAATTTTATTCCAAAAGAAATGTGCTATTATACTACCAATTGGGTTTTCTTTTTTCAACAAAAGATAGCAAACCTTCTTTACAATCAGCAAGTTCCAAATTTTCAAGCATCACTTGTTCTCCATTCCTGATAATAATTTTTAAATAAATTTAATAGTCTTGTCAGTTAGCAATAAAAAACAATAAATATTAAAGTTACTTGTAAGCTGATTTAATATTATCATCAATTTGTTTGTAAAAAAATTTCTTCCCTAAAGTAATAACTGCACGGCTTTTTTGACCAATTAATGTTGTTAACTTGGAAATTTCTTCATCTAAAAATTATATTCATTTTTATTAGACCTTTTTTACAATATTTGTTTTGGTAACTACCTACGTAAACTTGACAGAGACGAAAATTAATAAAAAAGAAACCCTTCTAAAGGAAAGAAATCAATAATTGATTTGATTAGGAACAGGGAAATATTGAAATATATGAGAGAGTAAATATACATAATATTAAATAGAATATAAATTAAAATGTTTTAAAGTAAATTTATGAACTAACCTAATTCTTCTGGTTGAACAATTTTACTAACAAGACCTGTTCTAAGGGCTTCTTCTGCATTAATAGGTGTTCCGGTAAATAACATATATGAAGCAGTTTTTTTGGATACAACTCTACTCAGAGGAATTCCTGGAGTAGAACAAAACAAACCAAGATTTACACTAAAAATGAAGTAGTATACTTGATATTATTAATTATAATTACATTTGTCAGTAATATTTATAATTAAAATAAATATCATACCCAGGAGTTGAAAAAAAACTGCGGTTTGTACAAATTGCTATATCTGATGCTGCTACTAATTGACAACCAGATGCTGCAGCTGTCCCATCAACACACGCTATAATAGGTATAGGACAATCAATCATTGTATTCATAAGTTCTGTAGCCAATGAGAATATATTTTTCTGATTTTCTGGTATTCTCTTGAAAAAAAATCAAAAATGTATTATTTAAATATAAATAAATGTTAGATAAAATATATGACTATGAACATCGATGGTTAGACATAACACATAAGAATAAAATATTAGATAATATATGATATTAAGAGAAATAAATGTTTACATTTATGGAAATATTTGAAATTCGAGAGTATGGTTGGAAAAATCCTAGTGATTTATAGTCTGTAGTGTTAGTACTATTTCCATATGATTACTATTTACTAACATAATGTTTTGTAAGCTACGTAATATAATATAATATTTATAATTGTGGTTAAAAATAATTGTATTATTATTTTGTTCAGCGTACAAATTGGTGGCCCTTTATTTTCACATAGTTTAAATCACATTACTTTTAACATAAATACATAATCAATGTTTTTTAACTAATGTAATTATAAAGATCCTGTGGCTCCCACTAGGACATAACTTGGGGGCTCCTTCCAAAATATGACCCTAATTTTATTTTTTATAACAGACCGTTCTAACTAAATTAATAACTATTGATTAAACAAATTTACCTAACCAAGAATTAAGGTATTTTCATTTACTATTTAGACGTCTTACTCTAATAAAAATGGCTTACAAGTTCATTGAGATTGTGCCCTGCAGAAAATACTGGTCCATTTCCACATAGTACAATACTTTTTAAAGATGAATCATCCCCAGCATTTTGGATTTCCTGAATTAAATTTTGAAGCGCAGCAATAGATAATGTATTTCTATATATAGAATAAATTAAAAATGGTTTATAATAATACATAAGTTTTTTTTTTATTAATAAATACATAAGTAGGTACTTCAATATTAAGTTAATAGGTGATAAAAATATTAATTTCACATTCATATTTTACACAATCTAAGAGGATATATTTTTAAATAATTTAATAATAAGCATTAGAATATTAGTATATTAGAATAATTTGAAAGTTGCATACCTTCTTAACCACAGTTAAAATTGAAAATGATCATCACTAAAAGACTAGGAATAGTGTCTATTATTACTAATACCGTACCATACTAATGGGTTTTGTAAAATTTATTGATCATAAATATTAATTATAATTAATTAGAATTGTTTATATATAGTTGTTGGTATTTAAAATAATACAAGACTAATATACCTACTTAATAAAATAGTATATTGCAATTTGTGTGTTATTATGACTATGGATGTGCACAATTAGATAACCAAGATACAATATTTATTTTAAATACTAATTCATTGAAATTTGAAATGGGAAATTTTTAATACAAAATTGTTTTGATTATAGTTAATAATATAATTGTAAATATTAATTATGCCACAGATATGGAGTATAAATAATATTTATGGTTTTAGTTTGTATAAAAAGATGAAATATAAAATAGATATTTATTAAAAATTATTTTGCTGTCGATACATGATTTTAACTATAAATAACATTTTTTTAAAATTAAACAAGTTTGAAATTCATAAATGTATTATAAATATACCTAGTTTTTGGATCTGAAAGAGTTATTCGATATGAATCAACAGTCTTGATAGTCGTTATTATACTTGTAGAAACTGATGAAGACTTATGTCTGCATAATAGCTGTATAACTGGTTTAAACATTTTTAAACTGTAGATATTGTAAATCACTGACATTAAACGTGTGTCATATATTATAACTGGAATATAAAATACATATTTCATATTAGTATAATTGAAGTTTTTAAACAAAGTAGGTAAATATAGAATAATAATAATTCATTATTACATATTATACTTACATAGTACACAATTAAAATAATACATTAGCATTCATCATAAATAAATACTACAAAATTTAAAATTTAAGACAATTGTAATAATAATTAAGATATCAACAGGATCATATTGATCAATTATTTATTTACCTATCTTAATTTTCAACATCTGATGCTTTTATATTTAAACTACCTACTAAGTACTAAGCTAAGTATTAATATAATTATATTTAAGGCTCAACTAAAATAATGTTAAGAAACCGCAGTGGCGTTTTCTTTTCTTAATATAAGTAGTTGTCCTTCCTGGAAAGCAAAATTGTCAATGTTTAGACTTAACTGCCTTATACTGCTTGGCCAACATACCTCACGAAAATTTTACGACTTATAATCAAATACTTTTAGGTTTATAAAATTTAATAATTTAAATTTAAAACAAACATTTAATTAAAATTTTTAATGACATTCTGCAAAAATGAGAGTTTACGATTGGCAACTTGTTATAAAGGTTATTTATTATTTAAAACAAAAATAATGGATATTATATTAATGACACTACAGACTAAAGTAATTATTAAAGAACTCTATCGCTATCTAAACATCCTTAACTAAAAATTCTAAATGTTTTTATGTTATAAACATGGTAGTTAGTGTGATACTGTTCCTGTTTTTAAAATTTACCTATGTATATTTATTCATTATTTATTATTTAGCGGTTTATACAACAGTTAATAATTTTGGAAAAAGTAAAATTCAATAAAATAGATATCATAAAATGTTGATTACACTTACAATGGGTATCAAAATGATAAAAAAAAAATTGATTTCCTACTTAACTATTATTTATTTATTTATTGAATATTCAATGGGCGAAAACCCTTTACAAAGTATATAATACAACAAATATGACAACAACCAAAATACATATAAATTCAGTAGGTAATAATAATACAAAAATTTAAATAACGTTTTTACAATTAAATAAATATGATTAAAATTAAATGTATACGACTAGAAACAATGTAGTGAATAGGTAATGTGAACATAGTGAATACAATATTTAGTTTAAAATTTACAGGAGTAGAATTAAAAAAATCAAGATGGTGGGGGAGATTAAATTGGCTAACCTAAGAGCTCTAGGCAGAAAAGAAAAGGCTCCACTATTAGTCCTATAATGTGATATAACAAATAAATCTAGATTGCGCGTATATAAACGAGGAATTCTGAGACCTATCATTGCTAATAATTCAGGATAAAGAATATAACCATTAAGAATATCGAAAATAAACATTATATCTGTTAGATTTCTTCTCAGAGAAAGACTATCGAGATCCAATGATTCCTGAAGTGGTATAATTGTGTCTCTGGAGAAAGGAAGATTTAATTTATATGAAATATTTTTGAGAAACTTGTTTTGAACATTATCAAGTTCAGAGTAAAATGTTGTTAGATTTTGCAATCAAACAAGTGAGCCAAATTCAAGGTTAGATTTAACTAAAGAAGTATAAAGTGTTTTTAAGCATTTAGGATTTTTAAATTCTTTAGTATATTTCTATTAATGAAACCTAGCATCTTATATGATTTGTTGAGGATTGTTTTATGATTTATTTTAAAGCCAAGATCGCTTTCAAAGTGAATTCCTAAATCTTTGATTGAATTGACATTATCTTGATAAGGGACAATCATTTATTATATGACTATTGACTAGGTTAGGTATACTCCATAGTCCATGCTACGACACACCCGAGATTGTAATGTGTTATAGGTACTATCATCTCAGCATTTATATGATGCTTTCGGCTTCCCTCACATACAATGTATACCATTTACCAACATAAACCTACAGTATGAACTATGAGTGTATGGTAATGTATTATTCATTGACTACAGTTTACAGATGAGGGACAACTAAATTACAATTTAATATTTCAACAAATAGATATGTTACATTTCATTATCTGTGATTCGATTTTCGATAATGATAGATACTTTTTTTTCCATCAACTCGTACTACAACGTCCAATGTCCATCATTTTTATAATATTAGTGATTAGTAGGACTCAGATTTATACGTAAATACATATTTTTCCTGTGACAAAATAAATTTATTAGTTTCGGTGAGTGATAAATTTGCTTTAACTTTTCAAGTGCTTTTCAATAAAATAATCTATAATTGATTTTACATATTTCATAATTTTTCTATTTTTTCTTTAGTTTAGACTACCTAGTAGGTAGTACTTACTATAGTACTATAGCATTATATTTTTTATTATTAACTTATTTCTTGACACAATTTTATCGGCTGATATACCAGATATTTTAACATAATATCACTGCAAGTCTGTAAGGAATTTAAAAATATTTATATAAATGCAGTTACATCCTCACGAACACTGCAACGAATAGTAAATAGTAATAGGTACGTTTTGCGAGTTAGTAATCTGTGTTCGTTTTACGCAAAGGCATACTCTGTACTCATGTAGTGTGTAAAATCAATAATTTTTTTACTTCTTTTAATAATTTAGTATAACCGTGCCTAAAGTACACTCATCTAACACATCCGAAACTGCAAAATATGTTTCTAAACTTCCGGATGACAAAGTGACGGTAAAATTGTATACAGTTCTGTTATGAAAAAACCATAGCGATTGAACAACAGTTTCAAGTAACACAACATTTACAAGCTAATAAGGGCTCTACACGTGTCTATTTAATAAGGGGAAAAATGCAAGCAATATGTAATCATATCACCACCGCCCAAGGTCTTAGTTATCCTATTCGTAAAAGATCGTGTGGGCGAATAATTCAATACGGGTTACGGTGGTATTTACGCACGTAGGTACACGCACATGTAAAATGTATCATCAGATTGAAAAATTAAAAATGTAATATTTCACTCGGGTCATACTTCACGGAAAAAAAACTCACGCCTCGTAAAAATATCCTATTTCGATAATTGTTTTTGCGTTAGAAAGAAGAAGCCTTTTTACGGGGTGAATTAGACTAGGAAAAAATCCTAAAAATTTTTAGTTATGCTGTTAAAACAAAATGAATAAAAAACTTGTGAAAACTTGTTGTAAATTTTGGTCAAACTTTTGGAATTAGAAATACATTTTTGAAAGTCGGATTCTAATTCACCCTTTAAAAAGTTTTCCCATTTCTAAAAAATCATTGAAATTGTATGAATTTATGAGGCATGAGAGTTTTTTCTGTAAGGCATATTTTTAAGCAAAAAAGAAGGTTGCGCGCGGCCCCGTATGCACAAAGAAAATAAAAATAAAAAGATGAAATTCAAAACAAACATTTTTTTTTTAATCATAAATTGAAATCAGGATAATTAATATTTTTTCTCTAGCTTTTGTTACTTTTACCATTGATTATAGAATAGACTATTCTATAATCAATGCTTTTACTTTATAATTTTTAAATTTATTACCGCATATCTAAACATTGAAGCATTTTTTGGGCCATATTTGTGTAGAGTATAAACACTAATACTTATTAATGAAAAATTAGGTATTCTTAATTTATTGTATATGGGTACTACATAATTGTTAAGTGATGAGATGTGTTCGTAAGAAAATTAGCCGATAGTGAAAACAATTTCTATACACACCATTGCGGCATACGCAAATTTTACTGAAAAAATGTATGACTGAGTTCTTTCTAAAATGTGATTTAATGGCCACAAGTATGCAGTATAATGTAGTATGTATCTACTTATATATAAATTATGTAAAAATATCAAGTGTCTCAGAACACCGTAATTCGTAGTTAGTACATTTGGTCATTTGGATACAAAATACGGACTAGCTAAAACTGCTAATAGCTATCATGACTTACGAGTATCACAAAAATAAACATTAAAATATATAAAATCAGATTAATTGTCTTTCTTTAGATTAACCATCAAAATCCAACAAAAAGGCCCTAATAAATAAAATTCTGACTTATTATAGTGTATAGTTTTTACCAGAAAATTTAATTTAAATAGTAGGTATACGTATAATATAGGTAAATTTAATAATTAATATTATTATTTATTACTTTCATCTACATTTCCGATGACGACCCGGTCCATTGAATTTTTTTCCAAGCCCAGCTCGACCCAGTCCAAATAATTTGTTAAATTAAATCCGGTCTGGTCTAAAAAAGTGTATTTGACTTAAAAAACCTGGGTCCAGCCCTTTTTTCCTCAAGACCCGGCTCTTGCAGGACTTTAACCGGTAGGTATATGGTAATACATATATAATTAATGTACATGATATTTGAATATGCAAAATTCCCCTCGTTAGGAAATTATTATATGCACAACCTCCCCCCCCCCCCGAATAAAAATCCTGTGTGCGTTACTGATAGGTACATTGTTATACCAACTGTGTACAAAATTGCAAAATAATTACATGGTTAAATTAAATTTTTAAATTTTTGTTATCGACAAGACTGGGCCATTAAATGGATGTACCCACCTCGATTTTAACATGAAACGATCGCTTCATAGAAAATAATATATTCGGGCCGCCACGGAGATGAGAATACCGAGAGGGAATAGACTGTTGGAAGACGGATTACGCACCAAGTAGCGACTAGCTAGTACTGAATACTGACTACATAGTAAATAGTGAGTTGTGAGTAGCAACTAGCAGACTAGCAGAGTGCCAGACACTAGCCAACTACAGCAATATGCACTCATTGTCGGTTATGGCTGCGTTGAGCGTTCGGCAACCTTCGTCACATTGTCCGGGTGTCTTATCCCCTCCCCACGTCGCCCACACATTCCATCCTGTTGCGTTTGTATATTTTGCTCGTGCGTGCGCGTAAGACCACACACGTGGTCTCCTGCTCACCACGGTCCACTTCCCCGTACCAGCATGCTATAATATAGTAGTTGGTGCCGTTGCCCGCCATTATGGTAGTATTATTTACGCGATCGTTCTCCGAAATATTATTAAATTCACACTCCGCGGTAATACGGTCGCAGTCCATAGTCGCCGAGACTGGAGACGCCGGCCGGACGAGTCCTTATTACTCTTATTAGAAATTATCATCGTACCTCTTGCAATCAGTATGAACGGATTTCGTATATTACATTCCGTACGATCTCCGACACACCGCTCGTGCACGGTTTGTTTATAATTTTTTATTTTTTCGTGTCAACAATGTAGTCACTAGTCGAAAACGCGGTTTAAGGACCCAATGTCCTGTTTTGCAAAAAAGATCTCCAAAGTATGCGCTCATGTATGTGCATGTTATTAATTATTTTATGCAAATTAAGACAACATAATGAATTGCTACCAAGTGAGTACAAATAGTCAAGCACACATAATATTCATAGTCGTCATGCACGATAAACTATATTTAATATGATATTGTATTGGATCAATGATCTAATGTATAGTCCTTCGTCATTTTTCAGGTGAAACAAATAAATTATTGTTATTTAATTATCCTTCAATTACTGATGTTTTATTCTCCTCAAGTACTAAGCTTATTAAAATCGAAAAACAAATTGCAGTACTGTGAAAGAACACAGTCAAGATGTATGGAAATGAATCATTCAATATTATGTTTGGGTGTAAAATTACCTTACACTTCAACTTCTACAGATCTTGTTTTGGATGCTGATACTTTAGAAGAAGCCCAAGTAAGTTAACATATCTGTACTTGTTTTATGAGCTTCATAATTTTTATCATGATTTAATTATTATTAATAGGAGAGGTTGCACGATTGGCAAGGACTCAAAAAAGTTCCAAAATGTTGGGCAGCTATCCAACCACTTTTATGTGCATTGTACATGCCTCATTGTGAAAATAACAGTATATATTTACCACCACAGGTAAACTTAATATTGTCTGGAAATGCTGTACTTAATAAAAATTGACAGTATTTTGTTATTAATGATATACATTAAAAAAAATATATATAATTTATAATTAGGGATTTTATGTTAAATGTGCACCGCTCATTAATATTATTTTGTTAAGGAAATGTGCAAACTTATTGAAAATCATTGTCAAATTCTGAAAATTGAAAATTCTTGGCCGGTGGAATTTAATTGTGAAAATGAGACTATCTATCCTCCAAAACCATGCAAAGTACATTTTTATTTACTTTATTTAATAAGTTAGATATATAAAATTAACTGTTTATAAATTATTAATAATAAATACACTTTGCAGAATGATTTGCATGATTTAAAATTTAATTCAAGTGGTGGTCATTGTGAATCTCCACTTGTACAAACCTATAGACCTGAAGTTTATCATTATCCTAATTTTGAAGGCTGTGATCTTCAATGTTATGATCCTTTGTTTTCTATGGACGAGCATCACAAAATACATAAACTAATTGCTTGGACTGCTACAATAACTGCTTTTTGCAATATATTTGCTATTGTAAGTCTTGCTATTGTTGACCCATAAATTAAATTATTAATAATTTATCAGAAATTCTAATTTTATTTCTAGCTAACTTTCATTATTGAATGGCAATCCTTAAATCGATATCCTAATATAGTAATACTTTACATAAATATATGTTTTTTATTCATATGTTTTGGATGGTTATCCCAGTTTTGGTCTGGTGCAAGAGATGATATTGTCTGTAGGAAAAATGGAGCTAGAAAAATTTCAGAACCTAGGTATAGCTTCTTATATTTAAATATATTTTATAACTATTTGATAAATAAAAAATGTTTCTTATTATGTTAGTGATGAAGATCTTTCATGTGTTATAAACTTTGTTTTTTCTTACTACTTCTTAATTGCTGCGTTTATTTGGTTTGTTATATTCACTTACTCTCTGCATACAACATTTAAATCATTTGGTAAGTTTTTTTAAAATCATTAAGTTTTATGTTTAAGTACTATTTTAATTTTAGGAAAAATTCAAGATAAGGTTGACAAAAAAGGTGGCTATTTTCATTTATTAGCATGGTCTATACCATTAGTATTTTGTGTGGTTGTAATGGTACTTGGAGAGATTGATGGTGACAGTGTAACTGGTACATGTTTTGTTGGTATCAATAACAAGCAGTATAGAATTATATTTGTTCTTATACCAGTATTAATATCTGTTGTCATTGGACTATTTTACTTGACTCGTGTATTGTTTGGACTTTTGGCTTTAAAAAAAGAAAGTACACAAGTTATTTCGGAGCAAGCAAAATCTAAGATACATTCTGCAGTCATTAAAGTCATAATGTTCATGATATTGATTGTTATATTTGTTTCATCAATGTTCTTATGTTATATAAACGAATACTATAATGATGATTTATGGAAAGATAGTCTAAGAAAATATATTGTGTAAGTACTATGGTGTTAAAATAAACACTGAACACTTTTGTTTGTTTAAAATATATTTTTAATAGTCATACCACATGAATAGAGGAATATTATAAAAATATTTTACAGGTGCAAACTTAGTATTATACCAGATACTGATGTAGGACGTTGTCATATTGAATTTAGACCAAGTGTATCGGAAAAACAACTTTCTATATTAGTTTTATTTGGAAATGGAATTTTAATGTCTTTCTGGGTGTGGACAAATCAAATCGGAAATGCATGGTGCGAGTACTTTATTCGTTGGTGTGTATTCTTATTGATATAAATTATTCAATTTTAACTAATTTTATTTTTAGGTTAAAGAAATGGTGGGGTCATGAACAAAAAAATGAAGACTCTTCGAAGTATAATAAACATAAGTTGATTGCTAGTGCTTTTGCAAAGAGACATCAACTTAATAGTGATGAGTTTACTGTTACATTCTCAAAAGAAGACCCATTTGGTAAATTTAATAATTTATTCATAAATAGTTAAAAATATTTCTACAATGTTCTTTTATGAAAAAAGTAATAATCAAGCTATTGTTTATTAAAGAAAACTGATAAATGAAAACTACATTATTTTTATTATTATTAAGAGTATTTTACAACCTATGCTTTAAGGCATAATAAGCAAATTTGATACATATAAACGAAAAAAAAATTTACAGTAAAATATGTAGGGAAAGAAATTATTAAAAAAAAATTTTGGTTATAATAATACAAATAAATTCAATTAATAAATGTTCTGTGGATTGGGGTTTAATGATAATATATAATATTGGTTATTATAATTTTAACTGTAATATTTATATAAGATTTAAAATAAATTAAATGGTACTTATAGTTACTTTTTTTTAGGTTTAGTATTTGGGTTAAACAGTAATATAACAGACAATATAAGTTCCACTTGGGCAGCAGCATTACCTAAATTTATACGAAGACGTGGAGCTTTAACCGGTGAAGAACAACTTTCTGTGTCTTCAAATATGCATTCAGATTCTGAGATTAGTTACAGTATGAGTTACAGTAAAGTTTCTGTAGAATCTCGTAGTCATTCATGTGACTCTACCATATCAGTAAAAGCATTTGAAGTGACACGTAAAGTAAGACGATTTTCTAAACACACTACAAAAAAACATAAAAGTAATACATTGGTGTGTAAATTACCATCATCTCAAAAAGGTAGTGCTATTTCACAAGAAAGTGGACAAGTAAGATTAAATTTTACTATTTCAATTATATTAATTTATATAACCATTTATATATTATTCAGCTAGGTCAACCATTCCCTGAAGATGAAAATGTGTTTTCACCATCTGAAGCATTGACACAATTTGCTCCGATTCCTAGTTTTCAAAGAAGAGAAGCATCAGCTGGTTTTGACAGTAAACTTGAAGATCAAATGAAATATATCGAATCCTATTCAATAGCATCTTTAAATGTTGTGAGTAGTAGAGTACAATACACAAATTTTAAAAGTGTGAGCAATAGTGAACTATCTGAACATTTAATGCTGGAAGACCTCTCAAAATATGATAAAAAAGGAATGTATACATCTGTTGCTATAATGGACACAGATAGTGAAGAAGAAAAACTTTCTGATACAGATTAAAGTTCTATGTTGTGTTATATTTTATAATTATTAGTTAGGAATAATAAAAGTTCCTTAAACTTTAGTAGACTATTCAAACAATGTGCTCAATGATTGTATTAAAATTGTATAAACTATTATTAAAGTGAAAGTCTCCTAGATCTATGATTTCAGTAATGATACTGATGTTATTAGAATCATATTGGCTTTTAGATTTTATATATTAATATCTCAATAATAAATTTTAAATTTAATAGACAATATTATTTGTTAAATATTAGTTATATTTATGTTTTTTTTTTTTTTAAGTAATAATTGTAGTTACTTTTCTTATTTTTTTTTTAATAAAAAGGATTTTGATATTTGATATATTAGAGTGTACAGTAGATAATTCTTCTATTGCTTTAATGTTTAGGATGATATACAATATCGTAATGTGATATCGAGCTAATTTAATCAGAAATAGCTGGTTTTTAATTAATGTTCTAAACAGGTTATTGGTAAGTATCTAATAAGTTAGCTATAAAGTGTATTCAGTGTGTAGTTAAGAAACATTGCATAGTAACCAGTGACGTTCCCCATCAATATTATGGAGAATAATATACTATATGCTGACGAGTCTAAATATAGAAAATTTTTATGATTTATACAGTGATGGTAGAGGGTATAATTATAGATATGTAAATATTAACAAAAAAATATAAATAGTAATGAGCCGACAGTTTGAATAAAAAATCAATATCCATTACAAAATGTGTTTAAACGATAATTGTTTTTATTATATTTTATATTTCCTTATGAACTGCTTGAAAGTATACGAAGTAAACCCGTGAATTTTCAAAATAAAGTTGAGAACATATGACATATATGTAGCATACCTAATGAGAACACCACTGATAGTAACTACACTATGATTAATAATACTTAATTGATAATATTCTCTATTTATATAACTAATTTCATGAGTTAATAAAAAAAAGTTTAATAAATAAAGTTAAAATTAATAACTTCATTATTGTACAATATGAGTAAATGGTTACGATAGTCGAAGTCTGAATTCAACTCTAGAATAAGTTCAATATCAATCAAGAACTACATTTTATAAGTTGATGAATATTGACCTTCATCTTGGGCTATAAACTTAATGCGACCTTTGTTTTCAATAATTGATACTTTTTCAGGAAATTTATTATCAGACAACTATAGAATAATAATCAGTTGAGTAACATATATTATTATTATTATTATATGTTAGCGTTTTAGTCACATGTAATATATAACCAATAAAGAATAAAAATGTAAATCATAAGATATTAAATACAGCAATATGAATTAAATTTATTTGTATTTTAACTTACTAGTCAGTAGAGGCAGAGTACTTCAACATTCAAGTAATTCAAATAAACATAATACAATACACAGATGTATTATGATTTATGATAATAATGTACTGATCATATTTACGATGTTCAGAGATAAATCAATCCAAATTCCAAGTGTAGTTATAACGTAAAACTGAGTTGTTCAGTAGTTACAATTTAAGCTTTATTATTTATACTAATTAGTAATAACCAATAATTAAGATCCTACTTTATAATATGTGTAGTGAATCATGTAGCACATTAAAAATGTAACCTGTGGTTGATAACAATAATTAACTGATAATAAAAACAAACGGTGTACCGCGAGAAAAAAATTCATCATGAAAATTAATAATTAATAATTTTTGTAATGCTACGAAAGTATGATAAAATTAAGGCAAATTATAGAATTTAATTTACGTTTTGTTGATATTTATCATTGGTAAGTCGAAAAGTTTTATCATACATATTATAGAGACGGGTAAGACGCATTATAAAATATTCTTATCTTCTTGATGACACTATAATTAAATCATGCATAATATTACATAATAGTTCCGAGTTCAATAATAATTAATAGTAGATTAGTGCAAAGCCAGTTTTGTTTGTAGAAAATATAATTTCTTGACATCTATTTATTTATTTATTAATTTATTTATTAAACTATATAATATTACATAGAAGAAAGATTAATTATTATTATTTATTTTAGTACATAAGTTATATTGCAATGGCATTAGATTTGAATCAAATACCAATTATTCCTGTCAAGACTGCTTTTGTTGCTCACTTCATTTTAACTACTTGGTAATTATATTGATTGTATAAATATAATGTCATTCTTTTTTAAATATATTTTAATTTTACCATAGGGGTGTACAAGGACGATGGAGCCCAGATTCTTATATTTTTTACAATATTATATACTTGGGATGTATACTATGGGCAATGCATCAAGCAGAAAATGAAAAGCCAGCACAACTAGTAAATATTTATTTATTTTAAAGTAACAAATGCCTGTACTTTTTTTATTCATTTAAAGCCGCAACAACAATAATTATTGAATTTTCAGAAATATTTGCATATTTCATAAAGACTTACTGCAAATATAAAATTGTAGTTTATTAGAGAAAATGATTCATCTATTTAAATTATGAAATCAAATCTTTTCTCAATTAATATCAAAATCAATATACATTTTTATTTGGTATTACTAATTAATTTATTCAAAATGTTATGAATATGTTTTAATACTATTTACTATAATAATATTATACTATACAGTATGCTTACTACATTATATTTTTAATATTACTAAATGGTGGTGAAAATCATTTTTTTTTAATTAAATCATAAACATAATTTTTAATTCATACTTAATTTCTGCCACCTTGTAATAATTATTTTATTGTTATAAAATATAATGGTTTGTAAGTAAATAGTGTTTTTAACAAGATTCTAAGAGCAATTTTTAATTTATTGCATTTCATTGTTACCACATTCACATTCAATTTTCTAGAAACGAACTTGAATGTAAATTTAGCTCTATCATTTTATGAATTTTTTTTTGTTTGTTTAATGACAAGTTAACTCATAGACCATTTATGTTTATAACTTACGTTTTATATTATTGTATTATACAATTGAAAAGAAACTTTAAATTTCGTTCACTGAATTTTTATTTATTATACTGTTGCATACAATTGGAACAACTAAAATTATTTGAAGTTTCATTATCTCTGGTTGCATAACCATTGTAGCCCATTCTATTAACCAACAGCTAGCATTATTATGTTAACTTTTTATACCGACTAATTGATACCATGTTTACATCAGTGTCCAAGTTAAAAATGTTTATTTTGTTATTAATATTTAAAACAATTCTTATCATTCTTAAACTCTATTAAATCATAAGGTCATGGTAGTAAATTCAATAAATAAACACATAGTTAGAAACTTTAGACAGTCTTATTTTGTGTATTTTGTAGGTGTAAACTTTTAAAGTGAAATTTCCTGTTTAAGAATATATTTTTTTTTTTACTGCACACGTACATTTGAACATTTTTAAATAATAGTAAAAAATTCACAGACCATACAAATGAGTATTGTTTAAAAAGTAAAAAAATAGTTAGAAACTTTAGACAGTCTTATTTTGTGTATTTTGTAGGTGTAAACTTTTAAAGTGAAATTTCCTGTTTAAGAATATATTTTTTTTTTTACTGCACACGTACATTTGAACATTTTTAAATAA